>PVJS01005926.1:0-62033 GCA_004027185.1 Glis glis | reverse complement strand
AACATCTTCTGATGGTTATGAGTAACCCAAACATGTTTATAATGTTTGACGCAGCAAACATCAGTGGTACATTTCTATGTCTCCCTCAAAATACAAGCCTTTCAACCAGGCATGGTGGCACACACCTTTAATCCCAGTACTTGGGAGGCTGAGACAGGAGTATCACAGGTTCGAGGCCAGCCTCAGCAACTTAGCGAGACCTCGATTCAAATAAAAAGTAAGAATGACTGAGGTGTATCTTGGAGGTACAATGTCCCTGGGTTCAATCCCTAGTGCCATGGAAAAATATATATGTACACATAACCCATTCTGTGTATTAGTTACCTGAACATAAAGTACAAAGCAACACAACTCATAACTAGGTCAGTTACAAAGACTCTGGAGTGATATTTTTCATTCCATATTTTTATGCTAGTAAGGGAAAGGAGGAAGAAAATATGCCATATTTTTAGTATTTCCTTCTTCAATTTTATGGGAGTCACTGATCAATAACAAACAAGCCAGGTGTGGTGGTACATGCCTGTAATCCTTGTACTTGGGAGGCTGAGACAGGAGGATAGCAGGTTTGAAGCCAGACTCAGCAACTTAGTGAAGCCCTGACTAAAAATAAAAGAATGACTGAGGCTGTATCTTTGTAGTACAATGCCCCTGGGTTCAATCCCCAGTATCACAGAAAAAAATTATATATATAATATGTATATAATTGGATTTTACAATAAATTCCTCTTCTTTGCTAGTTTCCTATATTGGGATTAGTGTTTGTAGTTCAAATTATTTTGTTCATAGGAGATACATACATATATACATATGTATATATGTATATATGTATATATGTATATATGTATGTATCCTCAGTACCACACACACACACACACACACACATAATAATACACAATAAAAACCATAAACAAGTGGTATCATCTTTTAACATGCTATTACACACATTATTAACATTTCTCAAGTAGATTGGTAGCTTGGAGAAATTTTAACATGGCTCTGTAAATTGGCAAATAAATGATGAGGAAGGTACCATTGTTCCAGGTGCACCTGGTCAATCAACTGTAATGAATTCAGAAATCCACTTCCCTTTTCTCACCAAAATACAAATATACAAATTCCAGAGATCCTCATTACCAAAATAAAGAATTGCACTCCTCAGAGCAGGATACTGTGGCCCACACCTGTAATCCCAGTACTTGGGAAGCTGAGACAGGAGGAACTCAGGTTTGAAACCAGCTTTAGTAATTTAGCAAGACCCTGAGCAACTTAGTGAGACCCTGTTTCAAAAAACAAAAATAGACACATAGACTAATGGAATAGAATAGAAGATATGGAAACAAAACCTTACATTTAAAGCCACTTAATTTTTGATGAAGGAACCAAAATATAGTCTGGAGAAAAGACAGCCTTTTCAACAAGTGGTTCTGGGAAAACTGGATATCCATATGTAGATGAATGAAATTAGACCCCTCTCTCTTACCCTGACCAAGAATGAACTCAGACCAGGTATATGGATCCTATGAAAAATAAAAGTAAAATTGAGGATGTGGGGAAATATGAACTCTTATATACTTTTGTGGAATTGCAAATTAGTGCAGCTGATATGGAGATCATTGTGGAGATTCCCCAGGAAACTGGGAATGGATCCACCATATGATCCAGCTATACCCCACCTGGGTATCTTTCCAGAGGGAATGAAATCAGAATAGTATAGTAATACATGCATATCCATGCACAATTCACAATAGCCAAATTATGGAACCAACCCAGATGTCCATCAACAGATGAATGGATTACAACATTATGGCATATACACACAATGGAATTCTACTCAGCAATAAAGAATAAAATTATGCCATTTGCAAGAAAATAGATGGACCTGGAGAACATTAAGTGAAATTAGCCAGTCACAGACAGTGAAGGGTCATGTGTTTTGTCTCATATGCGGAAGCTAGAGAATAATCGTGATACAAGAAGGATGTTAGATAATGGAAGAGACTCCGGTGGAGCCAGGGAGGTTGTCTAGGGGAGGAGGAGAGAAAGAGAATTAATGAACAAAACACTTCCATTGACATTATGTACTTATGTGAGAATACCAATGCCAATCTCAATATCTTGTATGGGGAAGGAAGGGAGTGGGGATGGAGCTGTGGGAAAGCTCACCAAATGCTGTGTGACTGTATGTGACTATCACTGTGAACTACATTATAATGTGAGACTACAATGTATGAGTAAAAGTATTTTTAAAAAATTTTAAAAATAGAAGAAGAATCACACTCCTCAGGGTGTTTTCTCCAGGTAAATTAATCTCTCTCTCTCTCTCTCTCTCTGTCTGTCTCTGTCTGTCTGTCTGTCTCTCTCTCTCTCTATATATATATATACAGATTTTATACATATAGATAGATTTTATAGATACATTATATATCTATATATAATAATACATATAATATATAAGATATATAATATCTATATATATCTATTATATATAATAGATATATAATATATAGATGTATAAACCTATATATAGATTTTATATATATATATACATATATACATATATATGTATATATAAAAAAATCTGTCTCTCTATCTGGGTACTGGGGATTGAACTCAGGGCTCTGAGCTACACTTCCTGCCCTTAGATTGCTAGCGTGCTGAAGGTATTGCTAAATTGCTGAGGCTAGCGTCAAAACTGTGATCCTCCTGTCTCAGCCTCCCAAGTACTGGGACTACAGATGTGTGCCACCACACCAGGCAAACACACACTGTTGCCTTGATTTTGATCAAGGCAAATTTAGAATGTAAATTTTAGAATGTATTTAAATAATACATTCTATATTACCATGTCAATTGTGTGTGTGTGTGCGTGCGTGCGTGCGTGCGTGTGTGTGTGTGTGTGTGTGTACAAGCTCAATAAATCACACATTTCAGGAATGCACAGGTTTCTATGTAAATCTTTATTGGAAGACTCTACTTTTCAGAAGTGCCTCAGTCTTATCACAGTGTTGTATTCCCAATGGAAACATTTGAGATACAGATGCATGTGCACTAAGGAGAAAGAAACACTGAGCTCAGGGTGAGCATCATCCCCAGTGCACATAATTCAACTTGTATTGATTCTGACTATGTTAGTATAGAAAACATTAGACCACACATTGAGTTTCTATAGGAAACGTCAATGCCATAATGAAGAGCAGAAGCAAATCGCTCTGGGAATCAATGGCTTGCACAGTAATTCTTTCTGAGTAGTCTGACGCTATTCAAATATATACGATTTCAGCCTTTTAAAATGAGTCCAAGTTTATCTGAGAAATTGCAACATGAACAGATGATTACCTCCATGCATTTAACTCATTCAATGTGGAAACACCCATTGAGATCCTTTGAATCTAATTCCCAGCTGCCATCTTGGTTTGGCGCAAGACCATGTAAAAGATTGTGTAAAACTTCAGGCTGGTAGACCACACATGGCCAAGAATTTCATCTCTGCCAAAGTGTGTTAATTCTCTTGGATCCATGGCCAGTGACCACTACTTTTATGTCTAAGCAGACATCTCAAAAGCATCAACAGTCCAAAGGTAAAGGGGTAACAAGAATATGAAAAAATTACTGTAAAGTGTTCCTCAAATGAAAATTCAAAACTCTATGTGCAATATCTGCACATAATTAAAAAACAGTTGGTTAAGTGATTAACAGAACCTGGTTAACAGAAACTGGTAGTTTCTTGCTGGCACTTTTACTCTTAACTTGAATATATTCTATTTCATTTTTTGTCATGCAATCATATATGTACTAGTACCATCATTTTTACTCTAGCCCTGTGTATTGGTTCTGCTCAAACAAGAAGTATTTATGTGCAAAGGAATCTCCATTTATATCAGCATCAGTGTGTCCTTTCACTTGGCACCTTATATTCATTCCCAAAGTTGTGGGCCTGGGATCTTAACATGATACTTTGGGAATGGCAGGATGAAGAGGAACTCACACTTCCATACTTTAGCAGATGCTGGTTTTTTTTTTTTTTGTCTTATATAAACTTTACTACAACTCTGTCAGATTGGTAATAATCTCAGTTTTATAGGGGAAGAAATTAATAACTTGCCCAGAGGCAGGAGCATATGAGGGATTTGAATCTGTGCTTTTGTGCCTGCAAAGACTTTCCCCAAGAATAGCATTGCTGGGATGCTGATTGGCCAAAAAAGGCCAAGTTTTCTAGAAATACAAAATAAAAAATGAAAGCTTAATGCAGGGTGTGTGGTGGCACACATTTGTAATCCCAGTACTTGGGAGGCTGAGAAAGGAGGATCACAGGTTTGAGACCAGCCTCAGCAATGTAGCAAGACCCTAAACAACCTAGCAAGACCCTGTTTCAAAACAAAACAAAAGGGCTATGGGTGTGGCTCAGAGGTAAAGTGCTCCTGGGTTCAATCCCTAGTATATATAATAAAAAGGAAAATAAAACTGTATTTTCTGCACAACTTCTCAGAACTTCTAGGATAACTGTGCATCCTGGATATCAAAGATGGAGTAGTATTTGGTACATTCCTCGAACATGTAATAATCAGAAAGCCTTTATAAACAAGGAGCATCCCTGGACACTAGTATTCCACAGAACACACTTTGGGAACTGCCAACTTTTCTTGTTAGTACATCAGTCAGTTGAACCTCTTGAGAGACTAGACCGATGCATCTGAAATTATTCTGTTATAGACCAGAAACTCTGCTGATCAGCTTAGATTTAGACAGCTCTTCAATCAACAAAAAGAACTTTATTACCACCTGTGTCAGCTGCTCCATCTCCTTGCTTGAATTCCCTGTTTGAATATCCACTTCCTTTGCTGTGTAATGTTGCTGTTTTCCTTCTTGGGTTCTGAATCCCAGTATTACTTTTTTTTTTGCTTTATCAGGTCTTTGTAATTTGATCCTTGATTTGTGCAATTCCTGTAGGTGTGTGAAACTATCCATCTTCCTCATTAAAATATCATAGTGTCACCTGATGATTGACATTCAAGTCCTGTTGTTTCATCCTGCCCTTTGTCCCTGTTGACTTCCTGGTCCTTAGCATCATTTACTCTGATGCCTGTCAATATTTATGTCTTTTGGATTTTTACTCACTCAATCATCATCTTTTGACCCAAGAAATTTAGGGTTCTCTTTCTCTAATCTCTAGACCACAGAAATCCTTTAACATACTCTGTCTGGGTTCCTAATAAGGCTCAGTTAATTACTCACCCTCCCCCTATTCATTTGCTACACTCTGATTTAACCTTAGCTTCATTTTATGGTCCTGGCTCCCTGCCCTTTGTTCCCAATCCATCATGTCACATAGTTTTTATGTAAACATCATGCACATGCTTTTTAAAAACACCTTTCTCTAAATTGAGATATTTTCAGCAAAATGCAGTATTTTAAGAGTAAATGGGCTATTTATGGTGTTTGATGATTTTAAGAAAAAGTAATATGTATTGTAAATGTTATAACTGCTTTCTAAAATACCCTGTCTCAGAAAAGTCAATTATTCTTTGCAATGGAATAGTCAGTTATTCTGTGCAATCATTAGGATGTAGCATTGGGGAAGCTATCTATGGTTACTGCTGGAGGCATGGCTCTGGTGTCAAAGAACTCAGCAGTTTCTACAGGAATTATCTTTCACCTGCAGGCCCAGGCTGTGTGTATGATGCGCAGCAGTAGTGTGGTATGCTATCACCTTTTCCAGAACGACATTGACTTAAGTCCACTCAAATAAATTAATGTTTCTCTTTTAAATAATGCACTTGGCTGGAACAGCCCATTTACATGCCAATTCGAAGAGAGATGGAAGTAGGTCATGAACACAGGGACATTTGGGAGATGCATCTTACATTGTACCAAGCTATAAGCATCAACTACTTATATTTTTAATCTAAAAATCACTGCACAAACCTGACAACATAACTTGAAACTCATATTGATTAAAACTATACAAATTTCAAAGCCTAACATTCTTAATGAACGCACAGAAATCCAAAGAGGTGTCACTCCCCAAAGTCCTGCTGGTTGGCCATATACAATCTCATGGGTGCATGGTAATATTTGGAGAACTCAACACAGTCAAGAATCCTTTTCCTATGGTTTCTCTACTATCTGCAAGCCCATGTTTTTAGCTGGAAGCTTAGGCTACAAGTAACACTCAACTACTGGTGATGTAGTTGCAATCCAAATCCTTACTTACTGTTCCTCCCCAAACACTGGTATGTTATAGGTGTCTGGAGAAAAATGTTGTCCCCCTTCCAGGTTCAGAACCTGATCTGTTTGTACACAGGGAGGTGAGTTATCACCCAACAATGGAATCAGTTTAACCAATTACCATAAAATGATGCATAGCATAGAATAAATACATGTTTTCATGAACATCCTCTATAAAACAAAACACTTATGTACTCATTCACAAAACAATTATGATCACCAAAAGAGATGAATACTCCCATCCTCTGACTGACATTCTATCCAAGTGGTCACTAGACTGGAAGCCAAATTACAATTGGAATTAAGGGTTTAAAAATTTATTATGAGCCAGGCGTGGTGGCGCACACCTGTAATCCCAGTACTTGTGAGGCTGAGACAGGAAGATCACAGGTTCAAGGGCAGCCTCATTAACGTAATAAGAGTCTCAGCAACCTAGTGAGATCCTGTTTCCAAATTAAAAAAAAAATAGGGCGGGGGATGTAGCTCAGAGGTAAAACACCCCTGGGTACCACAAAAAAATACCATGAGAAATACAATTTCTAGAAACTTAGAAGTGTAACAATCCATTTTTTTTCTTGTCAATAATTGAATTGAAAGTCAAATCAGCAAGACAAGAAATTAGGTGACTTGCTTTCATTGTTTGGTCCCTTCATATTTTGATAGGTTGATGACCTTTTCTGCCCAGGTGTAGAACAAATGCTGGAATTGGACATGTCCTCTTTTCCCTTCTGCAGTGCTTGAATGGGCAATGCCAGCATTATCTTCTTTGCTTGTGAGTTTTCTACTCTTTTATGACTAATCAACTATTCTCCCTACTCCTAAGCTTTGGAGCAAATACAATCTATTTCAACCAGTTTAAAATCAAGACCTGCAGGCGATGTGTCTCTTTATGAGTAATTCTCTGCTTTAAGCAACTGAGTTTTGATATAAGAAAATTGTCAGACAGCAACCTTATTTCCCTCACTTCCCTGGACTTGACATGCCACATTCTTTCCCTCAAGAGCTGTCGCTTATGACTTTGTGGTAACTCTTATTGATAATTATGATGACTATGGCGATAATAACCAACATTGATGGAGTGATTACTGGGTACTAGGCACTGAGCTAAGGACACAGGTGTTATAGTTTGAGTTAAGATATCCCCCAGACATCATGTGTTAGCCACGGCAGCCATATTCCGAGGAAGGACTTGGTTGCCAGAAAAAGGTCCCTGGGGGTGCAGCCAGGGACAGTGTGTCTCTGGCAGGCTGCTGCAGCTTCCTGCTCCTCTCTCCCCTGCCTCCATGCGCTATCACAAGCTCTCACCCTCTCTCTCTCTGCTCCCTATCATTATGCCCTGAGGACCTGCAGCCCTAGCTCCTGCTTAGAAGTCTGGATATCATGAACTGAAATTTCCAGAACTGAGCAAATAAAATTCTTCCTCTAACTTTTTTTGTGTTAAGTGTGTGGTTCACAGTGGTGAGAATACTGATTTAAACAGAAGGAGGTATAGATGACATAGGTATTAATGACATTTTTTATTTGTAGATGACCATACTAAGGCTCACCACTTCATTCATCTGTAGCAGGGTTATGAATGAGGACCATTAGACTCTAGAAACCATATAATATTTTGTTGAAACTATATATATATATATATATATATATATATATATATATACCTTACATGAAAAAATAAACCAAGATTTCCACTGTCTTTCCTTCACTAATTATTAGACTCTATTTATCATATCAAAGGCACCTATTCTATCATTTTCATAGTTATGTGCCCAAGACTATTCAAAATGGATACAAGTTTTGTGAAAAGTAGGATGCTGTCTAGTGTTTGCTCTATAGATGGACTCGCTGACTTAGCGACCTTCATATTTAAAAAGCATGGAGTTACCTAAAACTCACCCTGGTTCATAGCAGTTCTCACTACTCCAATCCTTGGGGCTCCAAAAGATGTTCATTGTCACAAAGTATGTTCATAACACATTTGCAACAGACAATGCTTGTGATTAGGTGCTAACATAAATATACTGTTCAGTACACTGAATTTAATTTATAGAGAGCAGCACTTGACAATCAAGGCCCCTTGACAGCTAGACCTCGTTTGACATTTCTGGAGAGAGGAGTCTCCCGTCTATCAGCAGGTGAATTTATCTCAGCTGAACAGGTTTTAGAATTGTGGACAAACATGCCTCCATTCACCAGGAGAACTAAATCTTTGGCAAACTTGAAGCCAAATAAATTCACCCCACGTACTTCACAACTAAGTTCTCCTCAGACACCGCCCCAGATGTAACATTGCCTACAACAAAACAATCTGCTTTTTCCTCATCTCTAAACATTTTGTCTTTCCCCAAGCCTGCGCTTTGCATCCTGCACCCTGATCTATTCCACTCTCTTCTTGATCTCGTCCTTCTGTCACGTCTTTGCTCTGGATCTTAAACCATTCTACCCTGCACTCTGTGGCCCATGAGCCACATTAACAATCCTCAATACACTGGGAAGTCTTTACTAAGCATTTATTGCTACTTCTTAGCTTAAAAGAACCCCATGTCTTGGAGGAAGCTGATATATTTTATTTTCCTTTCTGCTGAGATTTGAACACACATCCTCATACTCCAGAGTCTACCTGCTTTGCCCTACATCATTTAGCCTACTCTGTTCTTGCAGCATTTCCTGACGTCATTACGTAATGCTTTCATTGTGTCATTCTCTCGTTAACTGTGAGTGTGAAATGGAACCTCTTCATGTATTCTACCCAGCGGGCCCCCTCATCCGAAAGTGGAATTGGCATCTCCGTCTGCATGCTGTCCCCAGGCGTTGAGTCTGCCAGCTTCATAGGAAAAGTGGCTGACCCCTAGAGCTTCATAGCGTTTGCTTAGCTTTCCTCATTCTCACTATCCCCCATTAATTGACTGCGGGGCACATAGATCCCTCTCCCCTCCATAGCTTATCATCATTCTGGGTATTTTCGACGTCCAATGATAACTGATTTGTACAACATTGTTGTTTTTCATCTTCTTGCTGTCTTCATTTCCAACAATATTTGCTTCTATTTAACTTCGGTTTCCCACCTCCATGGCTTCAGTCTCTAATCTGTAGTGTCCCAGAACTCTCCAGCACTGAAATAATAAATCCAGACACTTTATTCTGTTATCACACTTTCTATCCTTTCAGATCTCTCTATTACCTTCTCCTACTTGTGTTCTACTACCTTGTTCTTTATCTTTAATGGAACTCTAAATTTTGTCCTCTCTACTTTCTCCCTAATTCTGAAGCAAAGCAACTACTGGTCTAATTCTCTTCTTATTTGGCTTAGATTCCATGATCTACCTCTTGAATTTTACTCTTTCCTGTATTTTTAACCTTCTTTCCTCAAGTACATTCTGTAACTCCATCTTCCAAAAACCCACTTCAGATACATGTATGTGTCTGTCTTGTCACAGTCTAACCCAAGATTCCAGACACTGGTACAAAAGTCACCACCACTGGGGCATTTGTTGACATTACACATTTACAGTCTACAGCCTGAGCTCAGCCCTCAGTGCTGCCAGGGCTCCTTATTCCATTATGGACATCAGCAACACCAGACCTTCTTCATAGTCCTCAAGCCTTCACCTGCCACAGCCACCCTCGAGCATCTGCCCCAACCCACTCGTATTCACACACAAATGCTAACACCATCCGCTTTCTTCTCCAGCACATCTCACAGACCTTGTACATTCTCCTCAGTCACGTTGCACTTCTTTGTATTTCTTAAAGATATTACGCTTAGGGACCTATAGGCAGGCTTCTCACTTTGTTCTAGAATATTCTTTGCCACAATCTTATCCTGGATAACTTTTGAATAGCACATAGGTTTTAATATATAGGTTACTTCCACCCAGGAAACTTTGATACACTCATCCTGATTTGGGTGTATAAGTTATGTTCTTCTACAGCTTATACATCCTCTATCATAATTATTAATGCAAAAAAAGAAAATGGTCAATGTTAACTTAATATGTGTTGCGTGTATGAGTAGATGGATGAATAAATCAATTATATTGTCTTCTTATTTTATCTTTGAACTTCTTTTAGCAGATTAAAGACAGCTGCCATCTTTAATTCTTAAATCTTTCATTTGAAAATAAATATGCAATATGTTATCTACTGAAGCATGCTGATAATTTTATCTTTAGAAATTAAATCAATGCAAAGCCCTATATAAAAAGCATCAGACATCTGTTAATAAGTTTATACTACTTGCCAAATAAGGTTTATAAATCTCACTCCAGAGCTTGGTGGATGAGCCTGTGACAATAGTACCATAGCAGAGGCAATGCACTGTGAAGAATGGGAGGATGTGTCTATCTTTGATAAAACTACTGTGCTTGCCAGAATCTTTTGTTCTGTGGTAGTCTCTTTGGGCCACTGCGGTAGCATGGCAAATGTACCCAAACTTATCCATGGCATTACTTAGTGTGATGGCTTTCAGATGAAACCCACCTATAACCAATAAAGTTAATCATTTGCAACCAACTAGTAGAAGTTTTGACTATGAAGTACTCATAGTACTCATAGTACTTTACCATGCTCATTTAGCATGGTAAAGGATCCAGGAGACATAAGCTGAGACAAGACATGAGCTGTGCTATTAGGAACATACTCAAGATCTAAACTGGTAACAGGAAACAATGAGAAAATCACCAGGGTCTAAGCTGTTGTACTTCCATCATAGGAATGTGCTGTATTAGTTCAGAGAGTAAAGGCAGAAGAGTGAGAGAGAGTAGTCACTATGAGTGACAGTACCTAGTTGAAGTCTGACCATCACTGAGTCTGTGAATATTTGAATTGATATCCCCACCCATAATTTACTTACAGAAAGAGAACGAAGATGATGCCATTGTTAGAAGCATGGGCTTTGGAGTCAGACAGGGAGAGCTTTGACAAGACCCCTGAAACTTACCAGTTGTTGGGTGTAGGGTACCTTACCTCGCCTCTCTAAAATCCAGCTTCCTTATCTGAAAGGATGATTAAATTTGGTGTGTGCATGAAGCATGTAGCTCAGTGTGTGAGGCAAGTATAAAAAAGATCCCAGTTATATTTGCAGACAAATCGATTTGAATTTATTTAGCATGGTAGATAAGTGTCCTTTTTTATGAAAGGAGTCAACAATTGCCATGTAGTATGACTGTTTTTCTGTTTAGCAAGCAGCAGAGGGAGAGCAGAGCAATTCCGTCTGCAAGTCATGTGCTCTGAGAGGGGACAAGGTCACCAAACATCCCAGGCACCAGTGCCAGATGTGCTGATTTTTACTTGTAGACAGGGACAGTCTGGCTGCCTTTTAGCTCAATCTGAGCCAACCTCTTACACAATTCAGTGGAACTAATAGCTCATAGCAGCTCTTCTCTTTATTTTTATAATTTTATTTTTATTTTATTTTGTTTTATTTTATCTTGTTTTTGGTACTGAGGATTGGACCCAGGGGCATTATACCTCCAAGCCACACCCCCAGCCCTTTTTATTTTTTATTTGGAAACAGGGTCTCACTAAGTTTCTGAAGCTGGCCTCGAACCTGCAATCCTCTTGACTCAGCCTCCCAAGTACTAGGATTATAGGCATGTGCCACCATACCCTGCTAGCTCTTCTTTTAGACAATTCCAATAGAGGAGCAGAAACTTTCCTTCAAACTTACTGAGGCCTCTATAAACTTTAGCCATTGTTCTTATTTCCATGAAGCCTTTCCAAGTGACTTTGGAGGAGGATCATAAAGTATCCATGCTCCAGCCTACCACATCATCTTTTCAGAAGCTACAGTAGCATAGCTTTGGATGCTAGACTCCAAATAACAAATTATTCCAATCTCTATTCCTTGGCTGCAATATTGCTGGATTGTATTTCTCATTTCATAGCTCGGCTCTCCTTTTCCTTTGCCTTGCTCATTCCCTTTGGATAATCTATCTATCGGGATAACCTCTGTAGCCACTCCAACCATGTATAGCATGGTAGGTATCTGATCCCTCAGTCCCAGCCTCACATCTCCGCTGAAGGAATGAGGCTCTGATACTGCAGTAGTTCAGAGAAGAGAGTATTAAGAAGGGACAGGATGGAGAAACAGTAGTGGTTGTAGAGGTGGGACAAAAGGAGCACAAGAAGCAAGCAGAATTTGACCTGAGGACTAGAAATACAGAAACAGAAAAGGGCACTCTGGTGTCTTTTGTGTCTATAAAAGGTAGAGAGGCAGAAAAGTATGCTGTGTGTAGAGACCACAGCATTTTTTTCTATATAAAAGAAAACCATTATAGTTAATTTAGAGAGTTGAATTTGGGACCAGACTGTGACTTGCAATTGTGTTGTGAACTCTGCTTTGGGCTTCCTATCTCTGTTGCCAACACCCAACTCATGAGTTGAGATGAATTATAAATTGTTATGAGTTGAATTGTGCCCCACGATTAAATTCTTATATTGAAGTTCTACTTTCCAGTACCTCAAAATATGATTTTATTTTATTCTATTTTGGTACTGGGGATTGAACCCAGGGACATTCTACCTCCAAGCTATACAGCTAGCCCTCTTTTTTTTTGGGGGGGGGGGAAACAGGGTCTTGCTAGGTTGCTGAGGTTGGCCTTGAACCTGCAATCCTCCAGCCTCAGCCTTCCAAGAACTGGGATTACAGGCATGTACCACTATGCCCAATAAATGTGACCTTATTTGGAAATACGGTCACTGCAGATGTAATTAGGGAAGATGAAGTCATACTAGAATAGGGTCAGCCCGTAAACCAACATTACTGGTGTCCTCATAAAGATTGAAATTTGAACAGAGAGGCATACAGAGAGAACATCATGTGATGATAAGCCAGAGATCAGAGAGATGCATCCACAAGCCAAGGAATGCTGAGGGCTAAAAGAAAACAATGAGGGGCAGGGTAAGAGGCAGGAAGAGATTCCTCCTCACAGCCCTCAGAAGAGATCAACACTGCCAAAACCTTGACCTTGAACTTCTAGCTTCCAGAACCATGGGACAGTACATCCCTATTGATTAATTAACCAATTTGTGGTACATTGCTATGGCATTCCTGGAAACAGACTTTATATTTTGGACAAAGTGTGGTTGGACATTCATTTTATAGGAAAAAGGGAAGCCTAGAAAACATTAGGGAAAAGATGTGATCAAACCAGTGAATTTTGCTGCCATGTGCTAAATTGACTAACTGTGGGCTGTAAGTGCTAGAGACAGGAAGTCCAGCTAGGAGTATACAACACAATGCAGGTCACAGTACCTGGCAATTAATAAATAATTACATCTTAAATTTGCTAGCACTTAATATCTGGCCAGTCTCATGCATCATTTCTTACAACTATCCCCTGAAGGAGATGGTATCCTATCTCTCTTTCATAAAAATGCAAACGGTAAGTGATAGAGCCAGAAGTTAAATTTAGATCCCTCAGTTTCCGTGGTTTGAGTTCTTTTTCTTTTCTTTCTTCCTTTTTCTTTCTTTTATGGTACTGGGGATCGAACTCAGGTACATTCCACCTCTGAGCTATTTTATTTTTTATTTTATTGCCCTAGCCCATTTTATTTTTTATTTTGAAACAGGGTCTCTCTGAGTTGCTGAGGGCCTCACTAAGTTGCTAAGGCTGGCCTGGAACCTGTGACATAACTGCTGCAGCCTCCTAAGTATTGGGATTCCAGGCATGCACCACCATACTGGGCTAAGAGCTTAAGTTTTTTATCATTATCTTGTGGGCTTGTGTCTGCATCTGTGTGCATTCTGTATTACTGAGAAATAAGGCCAAGAAGGGTTATCACTATAGTATACTTTTATCCCTTTAGGATATAGAAGTGGATGCTTTACAGGGATGCTAGAAAAAAACATACCAACTTATTGAAAAGTGAATACTCATTTAAATGATAAGGAATGATATATATTTTATTCTGCTAAGAGAAAACTGAATTGATAAATAGGCTGCAGTTACAGGTAGAAGGAGGCTTGAAATTTGAATATTTGACCAATTAAGTTGAATTTCAAAAATCAAATCTACTTACACTTCACTTTGATGACTTCTTTTGGAGACTTAAACTGATATGTAAAATGTCATTTGCCTTTCAGTCGCTTCCCTTTCAACCCCCTCACTTGTGTTTATAACACAAATGCAATAGTTTCAGTACACTTCATTTTTAATCAGTTTACATGGTTACTTCTCCTTCTTATCGGATCCTTTACTGCCTCATGTGTTGAATAAAATGAAACTATGCCTTCATTCAGTGATGGGTTGGCTTAGCTTACTTTCAGTGCTTATTTGGTTATTGATGATCTTTGAAAGCGAATGGCAACTCTCTAGGTGTAAATTCAGAGGAAAAATGTCACGAAGATAAAATAAAACAAAATCACATATGTAAAAGGTTAGTGGAGAAGTTATGAACTATGGGCAACTATAAACCAAGATACAGAAAGAGAAGAATCTTGAGATAAAGTCGCCTTTCATATCCCAGTTTGTCTGAGAAAGCGTACTCAGCCAGTTCCACAATCTCTTCTAAGAACAATGGTGTTCTGTCTAATGAAGGATCGATTCAGTGTTGATGTCTGGCACAGAGAAGTCTTATCTTATCTGAAGGGTCTCCAGTTGCTTTTTAGTCATTCCTACGATCAGTTTTCTATATGTATTCATGCCTGTGAGCCTATAGGCCTTTATCATCTACCACAATGGCATCACATATTTCTCTATTATGGAATAACACAGTGTACAGCCTTAGAGGAGAAAGCTCACAGAGAAAATGCATTACCAGGAAATATTAGCCGCTGTAATACAGAAGCTCCAAATTCATGATATGCACGCCAATGTCTACTAGCAGTGCGGGCACAGAGTGGGAAAGCAATCCATTTTGGTAGAATGCGTGAATATTTACAAAATAAAGGAATTGCTTCTCCCATCATAGAAACACAAGCCATATATATATTTTTTTCAAATTTCCCCCTTTAGTTACACGAGCATCATGCTCTGGAATACTAAGAACAACTACCTGTGCCACAAATACTCAAATTTGTACTAGAATTCCATGAAAGAAATAGGTTTATTCCTATATGTGAAAAGGCCAATGCTACCTTAGCTGTTGGATGATAGGAATTCCTAAGCAGCTTTAAAGCCCCCTAGGACACTGCCTTAGCAGAGGGCATAGTGGCCGTGCTCCCTGAGGCCACTCAGAAGCACCCACACCTTGTAGCACCTTGATTAGGTATCCCTTGCCTTAAACAGTCTCACAGGTGAGAGCACAGATTTGCAATATCCACACATTCCCGCCCTGATCACCGCAGAGCAGAAGCTCACCAGCAGTTCTGATGCTAGTGGGTCTCTCTGTTAGAATGGGGTGGGGGGAGGCAGGAGGGGAGGCTCTGGGGAATGAACATGACCAAATTATGTTAGGCACATGTACGAAGATAACACAATGAATCCCATGTTTATGTATAATTATAATGCACTAATAAGAACAAATATATTGGCCCATGGTTTGATAATTACAGAGATATAGGCCATCCTCACTCGTTTTGTTCACAGTCGGTTCTACATCCCATAAATACTGATCTTTGGAAAATACAGCTTAACGAAACAGCTGATGTTTTAACACTTCAACTGCTTAACTATTACAATTTTCTAATCATTTATTCAGGACCATTTAAAAGCATTCAAATGAATTTCCCATTCCACTCATGCTGAGCAAATTAAAATATATGATCATACCTCAATATAATATTTTTGCTACAAAATGTGACTATATCTTTAAATTTGCCTTTGAAAATAGTTGGCTATGCTTTCAATGTTTAGTTTTTGGTTGGCTATAGTTCTGGGAGGAAATGTTCATTGTCTAAGATTTTGGCAAAAGGAGAGTGCAAAGGGAAACACACCAAGCATGCCGTTCATGTATGTTCCTATCTATACCTCATTATGATGTATAATTATGATGCACCAATAAAAGTATATGCAAAAAGAAGTATAATATAGATATTATTTTCAAAAGAAACTGCTTTCTTAATGAATTACAGAGTTAATAAAGTTAATATAACTACTCTTCATAGATATGTTATTAGATATTCATTGAATTATATTTTATATGGAATTTTTTTTTTGCAGTATCGGGGATTGAACGCAGGGGCGTTCTACCTCCACGTTACGCCCCCAGCCCTATTTTTTTTATACTTTATTTTGAAACCGGGTCTCACGAAGTTGCGGAGGGCCTCACTAAGGAGAGAGAGAGAGAGAGAGAGAGAGAGAGAGAGAGCTGAGGCTGGCCGCGAACCCGGATCCTCCGGTCTCCGCCTCCCAAAGTACTGGGATTACAAGCGTGCGCCACCATGCCCGGCTTATATGGAATTTTTTAAATGTTAGAATCAATAAACTTTTTGCCAATCTCAAATATTCTTTTAGGCCTTGAGAAGCCCATATGCCCTCCACATTGCGCATACATTTTCTGCCCTTAACAATGGCTGTGGTAGAGACTTCAGATGATCCATCAATATCCATTTTCTTGCCCAACTAAAAACGACATTTCCCAATTTCCCTTACACCTCATGGTTTGAGTGAGAAGGAAGTATATAATTTTGGGTCATGCTTTAAAATAAAGGAGCCTGACTCCCCTTCTCCCATCCTGATGGCTAAACTGCAGATATGGCAGGAGGAGACAGAATACCATCTGAGATCACAGGAGGGAATATGCAGAGAGAAGATAGAGAACCAAAAACGTGAGAGAGTCTGGAGGCGAAGCATGTTGGGGATGCTGTATCAGGCCTGGACCATTTATGTTTGAACTGTCTCAGAGGGACTAGGGGAGGGAGAGAATCTTTTACCTTTCTTAAGTTGGGATTATTTTGCCCTTTGTTACAACAATTAAACTGGCTCATTAAATAATACTTTGGAAAGTGTAGAGCTAAATCAAATATTAATCTAGTTTTCAAGATATATATGTATATACATGTAGGTATATATGTATATATATATATATTACATATATACATATATACATGTATGCATGTATATATATTATATATATGTGATATATAATTTTATTTACATTACCTTTTCTATTAAACAAATCTGGACATATATACATACATAACACAGTACAAATCTATCACAGTAAAAATCACTGATTAGCCTGTGCAATCAAGAACTTGAAAACCCACCATCACTATAAATTAAATGGCCATACACACATATAGTGTGCATGTGTACATCATATTTCATGTCAATCTGATGTCTTTGCTCACTGATAGAAACTTTTGGTCAACCCTTCCTATGTTTGAATCTTCAACATTTCTGTTTTCTTAGTAGATGCAACATTGCTTTCCTCATAAGTGGGTTTCTTAATGCATAAATGCATTTGCAAATGAATTCCTGGAACATGCTAATGACATTTTGTTCCAGATCATTTCCAAAATGGTTACAAGCAAACAAACTCATTTAAGAGAAAGAGAAAGAGCGAGAGGGGGGAGAGAGGAGTAGAGAGAGGGAGTTACTTTAGAGGCAGACAATTATTCAATGGCTGTTAACTAAAAACATTTGCACATCAATGTGATTACTTGGAAAATGGCATTGGAGTCTGATTGACTGACACTGGAAATTGAAAATGGATTCCCTTGAAGTTCAAAGCTTTCCCACAAATCACAAGAATCATTAATTACCCTACATAGGATCTTGGGAGTTGCCTGTTTATAAAATATGCTGCCTTTATGTTCTTGAAGCTAAACAAGAGAAGCAGAGTCCCAGCAAGAAAGTAAAAATTGAATTTTGTTAATTAAACCAACACGTAAACAGAAAGTCTGAAAGAATGCCAAGAGTCCATGGTTTGCTGATGAGGTATGATTCCTCTATAGCAGCAGCATATGGAGATTATGTAACTGTGATGTGTTTAATCCAACTGGATTATAATACTAGACCTGCAATGGAGTAACTTTTGAAAAATACAGAGCCACCAGTTTCAAGAAAGAGAGAATTCATATGCATCCATTGCAGAGTTGAAAATCTGTTTTATTGTTTTTATTTCCCTATTGTTACCTGTGTTTATCTTTGGGGTTTTAATCAACGAATCAACATCATGGTTAGGCTATTAACTGAGATCCTGGGGCTCAGTTTCTTTATCTGTAGAGTGGGGATGGTAATAGTAACTAATTAATGGTGTGCTGGTGTGAGACAATATATGCAGGTCACTTGGTGCAGTGGCAGGTAGAGTGTCCATGTGCAATAAGTAGGTGTTAGAGTCATTATGCACCACAACAGAGGCATCTTGAGGGAGCAGCTAGCAGACTGAACATTTGACAAATGAATAAATCACTTTTCACTTAATAAATACTTTGATGCTATTAAAATAATGGCTAAGCAAATAATATCCCCTTATGAAATTGAAGAAGGGGATCTAAATAACTGTGCAGATTTCAATGATTTACTCCACGGACATTTCTAATTTTTCCTAGTCTTTAGAAAGGCTTGATGTGATTCATATTCCAAGTCACAAATGGGGAAATTAATAATGTCCTGAAATGGTTTTTTCTTCCAGTGGAGATGTCAATAGGAAGGATTATTTTGAGAAAATCTAAGATAGCTAATAAACCTTTAATTATTGTATTCTCTAACTAAAACAAGGAAAACGTCCAGAAAGAGGAAGGGAAGAAAGGAGAGAGAAGGAAAGAGAAAAAGATCTGGAGAAAGCAGAAAGTCTCAGGAATCAGAATAACCCAGAGTTTATCAGTTTACACTGACACATTTCCCTGGCTGACTAGAGGCAATGCCACATGACCAGGACATACGTGTGTGTGTGTGTGTGTGTGTGTGTGTGTGTGTGTGTCTGCTTAAGAGCCCGTGAAGCTCTTTGGCACCAGACTAGTGTGTGCACCATGTGATGCTGGGGTTGCCATGGTAAGTCCATAGTGTGCAACTGATTTTTTTTAAATGCTGCTCTATCATAAATGCACCAGAATTCAAATTAATACTAAAAGAAAATCACTGCAGGAGGAGGCTTTGTGGGGCTTTGGTTAAACATTCAGCAGATAAGCATGGGCTCACCTTAGATTCCATAAGCAAATATGTTAGATCTAGGTATTATTTTTTTCTTAAAAATGGTTTGTCTTAAAATAGTCAATGGATTGTTAGCATAAAATTAAAAATATATTAACCACAGTGTTATTGCTTCATATTTTATTATGTTGAGGCTTATAGTGAGATTTTTAGCTACCTTGTTATTATTTATTTCAAAAAATTATTTTTTTGTTTCTCAAAACATGGACATGCAAAATAACACAGAGATTTTTAGGCATTTTAGTGGTCCTGTATATGTATATACATATATGTATATGTATGTATTTAGTGGTACTGAATATTGAACCTAGAGACATTCTATTCTACTTCCAAGCCACACCTACAGCCCTATTTATTTTTTTTTTTGAAGCAGGGTCTCACTACATTGCTGAGGGTATCATTAAGTTGCTGAGGCTGCCCTTGAACCTGCAATCCTCCTGTCTCATCCTCCCAAGTACTGTGATTAGAGGCGTATGCCACCACACCTGGCTCTAAATTGATTTTAAAAATCTGAAGACAACATTATAGATTTGACTTAAAAGCTGCCAAAAGACCATATCTTTTGTTTAGGAATATTTGTGGCTTTTTAAGACACTCAGAAAGTCCTGTTGGCTCTCCATGCTGTGACTATGAAAAGACAAGCTTAGTATTTGGATATGAACTTGAAATCCTGCTGAGGGATTGCTATTGTGGTCTGCCATATTTGATTCAAGTAGAAGCAACTGATGGGTAGGCCATTCCTCATCCTAAATTTACCCCCCCAAATAATGTGATATTTCTCACTCTTATTCTCTTTTCTTTTTCAAAACTATTCTTGAAGTTGAGTACACCCAACTCTGCCACTCACTGTGTGATCTTGACAAATTTCTTGAAGTCTCCAAGACTTAGCTTAACAATATAATCTATCCCATGGGAATATTGTCTGAACTAAATAGACATAATATGCAAAGAAATGCTAGAATATGGCATATGATAAGCACTAAATCAATGTCAGTTGCTACTATAGTCTCTTTATGACAACTTACATATTTCTCTCACTTACTGAAAATTCTTGGAAACTACCTGTCTTAGAACTTCAAAATCTCCCCCACTGTTCATCTGGATTGATAATTCAACTAGAGCACTAGATAGGGAGTACATGTCTAAAACCCTATCTTTTGATGCTTTCCCAAGAATCCCATGTGTGAGGAAGGCAAAAACGCAGTGAGATCTTTCCTGGAAAAGTAGCCTGGGTGGTGACAACAGTTCAACCAAACGAATGTATAGACTAGCAGGTGTTGGAGAACTATGACTCACAGGCCAAATCTGCCATGTCACCTGTTTCTTCAGTAGCATTTTTCTGGAACACGGCCATGCTTACTCATTTAGGCACCCTTGAGAAATATTTCATACTACAACAGCAGAGTTGATTAGTGACAACAGAAACCTTGGTATGCAAAGCCTAAAACTGTTACTCTCTGAAAATGTTTGCTGACTACTGGGCTAGAGGATACTGGAGTAGGAAAATGCAGGTTGAAGAAGGGGGCTCTTATAGATAAGAGCTGCCAAGTGATGCTCAGAACCCAAATTTAACATTATCTTCCAAGGCTCTACCTTGATTTCTTTAGTGAGCAGGAACTAAGAGTTGAGCAGTGAAAAAGGGAAATTTCACCTATGACTGGGACAAAAGGATAGATTTTTAATTATGCATGATTAAAAAGATTTACTTCTTCACTTCTGAAGGAAGACAAATGCTTTCTTTAGCCCAGGAATTGGCTCTCTTTTGTGCACAGTTCAAGAACTTCATGAAGATAGAAGGAGGAAATATCAACATCTCTTGTATCTGTATCAGACCCACCAGATTCAGAAAAGTTAGCTTAACCTACACAATAAACAACTTAACCAGAAAGGGAAGAGGAGAGAGGGAAGCCCAAGTGGCCTGGTGAGGGGAGTATTGGGCATCTGTAAGCCAGGAGAGTCATTGTGTTGATTTTCTGAATGAAAGGCCCTTTCACTATTCTTTCAGAGACCCCAGTATTGATCTGACTCACTTTATAAATGTTCCAGTCACTAGACTCTCATCTGTCTGAATGGAATTCTGTGCCAGTATCTGATCATTATATGGCTCAGTTTTAATTTTACATTTGGAAAGTTAAATATTAGAGTAGATTTATATAGAGAGTGCTATGGGAATGAATAAAAAATAAACAATAATGCCTGTGAAGACCAGAGAAGGTTTCAGAGACATGCTACTTGAACTGACACCTGATGGACAGAGACAACTGGTGTGAAGGACACAGGTGTGAGCAGAGGCAGACCTTGTGGGGAAGCCATCCATTCTCTATGGCCGGAGAGTAGTGGCCTCTCTAGAAATTTTGACATTCAATTCAGTCCTCACTGAAATCTGGCAAGGTGGCATCAAGATTGTAATTTTCATAGATGAGGAAACTTGAGATACTCTGAGGGTAAAAAAATTTGCCTAAGATTACACCTTCGATACAGTGTCATTATTTGTATCTATCACTTAAAATAATGACACTTTTGTAGAGAATTTCTCAAGTGTTAAATAGTGAATGGGGATTATCTTGACAACATTATAAGTCTAGATACTCCCTAACATTCAGCTACATAGTTTTAGTTATGTGGAGGGAAACATAGGAGAGAAAGTTTTTCTGTTCAAAAATCTTTAGAAAGACCTTAAACTTTCCATGTCTTTTATTCAAAGATTTCAGATTTCATTGCCCAACTGATTTCTATGTCCAACAAACATCTAAACTAAACAGGCTCATTTAGGACAGTAATACTGGGAAACTAATTGTATTCTTCTATTTTAAAGTTGGCAATTACTTTCTATATTACCATAGGGGATCCACTTTTCCTGCTTGGCTGACACTCTAAAATAGAGGGGTTTGTTCCCAGTTCATGACTGCTCCTTTCATATCACAATCTTTTTGCCACCTGCATATCCCCATAAAACAGTGGTACTCACAGTAACGTATGTAATAAAATCACTCGCAGTAAGTCAAAAATTACTAATACTAATGGATCTATACTAATATGTTGTATCTTCATCTGTCTTATGAAGAATAAACCAGCAGGGTGTGTTGGTGCATGCCTGTAATTCCAATACCTCAGCCACTTAGTGAGGCCCTCAGCAACTTAGTGAGACACTGTTTCAAAATTAAAAAAATAAAATAGGGCTGGGGTGTAGCTGTGAGGTATAATGCCCCTGTATTCAACCCCCAGTACCCCCCCAAAAAAGAGTAAACCAATATGCAAGCCAAAAAAATGTAATTTTGAGGTTTATGGCACTAGTTATATCAAAGGAGTTCTTTTCACAGAGTGAGGGTGGAATGAGCATTTCTTATAATTTATACCACATGCTTTAGTCAGCTTTTCCATCACTGTGATCAAGATACCTGACAAGCACAACTTAGAGGAGGAAAAGTTTACTGAAGCTCACAGCTTTGGAAGTTTCAGAGGTTTAAGTCCACAATCAGCTGGCTCTCAGGCAAGAACTGGGGTCGGCTGGTGGAGAAAAGCTGCTCTTACATCATGATGTCCAAAATCAGAGCAAGTGAGACAGGAAGCAGCCAAGGACAGATCTAGTCCCCACGGCCACACCCCCAGTGACCTACCTGCTCCACTTACACTCCACCTGCCTACATTACCACCCAGTAAATCCATTCAAATTATTAATCCTTCAGTGGAATTATCCACTGATGAGTCCTGGTTCAGTTATTTGACCTGTGAACATTTTTGCACTGCCAAAACATGAACTTTTCCAGGCGACAATCTATATTCAAACCCTAACTTATAGCTTCCTATTTATTCATGAATAAGATCCCATAATATTAACTAGGCATGCAATGAATCATTCAACAATACCTTTTGAGTATTCACTCTCCTACACTTGGAGGATAGAGCACAGCCCTGTCCCTGCCCTCCTGCTGTGGATAGTTTAGTGAACAGGACTTCACATGCACTCAGAACTTACTCCATGTTCTCTATTAAGCCCTCTACCTAACTAATAGCTTGTTTTTTTAACAACATACAATCTCTAGATACTGCTGTTATCATCACCACTACTTTATTATGGAGAAAACTGCAACCCAGGGAGTCTAAATAATTTCTCCATAATTCCAACCAGGAGTTAGGGACCAAACTTATCTTGGAAGGAAGCCTGACTCTGTACATCATGCCGCAACACCATGAAGATAATAAATAAGTAGAATTTTAAAAAGAAAAGAAAGAAAAAACTGGGAGTGGTAGCACATGCTTGAACTCCCAATACTTGGGAAGCTGAGATAGGAGGATTGCAGGTTCAAGGCCAGCCTCAACAACTTAGTGAGACCCTGTTTCAAACTAACTAAATAAAAAGGACTTGGGGTGTAGCTCAAAGGTAGAATGTCCCTGGGTAAAATCTCATGTACCAAAAAGAAGAATAAAGAAAAGAAACTAAGATATAACTATAATGTGTAACTAATTATCCAAAGAACATCATAATTTTGTTTTGATTTCATTTATTAAGAATTTATTTCTGACATACCATCTCATTTTTCTTTATCTGAATGATTCCCACTATAATATATTTCAGCTTGACCTTCCATTCAGTTTTCTATTCTTTTTGCACACACTCTCTCTCTCTCTCTCTCTCTCTCTCTCTCTCACACACACACACACACACACACACACACACACATCTACTTTGTCACAATCAGTCATCAAAGAGAAAATTAGACATTTATATAACATGTACATCAAATTAGCACATTTTCATTATTTGACAAAGAAGGTTTGACTTGGAAATTATCTTCATTAAAGTGACTGCTAAAATCTATTGCAATATAACTCCTGCTGGTTGTATAAAATCTAAAAGCAAACATAAAAGCAAAACATTTATTTCTGCTTTTATTATTCCCGACACAACAGGCACTTTCCATCCTATCACGAGACAAAAAAATAAAAAATAAAAAAATGTGTGTCCTCAATGTACTATATAGACCTCTTAGAAAAGTCCATTTTCAAACGGAAACTTGACAATAGAACGTCCTCTTTAATTCTCCCCCTTCACATTGTTTCCCATTCTGAGTGTGTATCAAGAATTTAATTGCAGCATGAAATTAACCAGTTATAAAATACTGTACTTGTGCCCTTGCCTTCTAAAGCAGAATGCACTAAATAATTTGCTTAATGGCCTCTAACATGAGACCTCAATTTAATAACCAAAGTGCCCTTACTTGTTGGATGAATTCCTGGTGAGAAATGCTCTGGGAGTAATTCATCAAAACATTAATGGCACACACACACACACACACACACACACACACACACACACTCGTACACACACACCACCACCACCACCACCCTCACACTCATAGAAACGAAAATATAAATAAAATTAATAAAATTCTGGAATGCCAGGCTCACTAGTTTGAAACAAATGTGTGTGTCAGATGATGGTACCTACGTATGCATGCACCTGTTTCCATATCTTGTAGCTGTGTGGGAGAGGTGCCTCATGGACTCAGTAGTGGGAGAGGACATGACCCTGACATAGATAGGAACTTTCCTGACACCTAATGTGTTTGTCTCTTTTTTTATGAAGACTCTCTCTCTTTAAAAAGTCAGTTTGTATATTTGAGTTTGGCAATATTACTATAATAATTAAGGAGCATCAGTTCAGACATACAATTTTTAGCATAATAGGAATCGACTTAATTATTTTTTTAACGTCACAAAACTTCAAGGATGTCTTTTCGTAATTACTCTTGACAAACATTTTGCAAACTTAGGACATTCAGAGACTAGAGAAGGAGGAAGAAGGTCTGGCTTTTTAGTGACCTGATTAAAATGTTCTTGACCTCTTCTCTCTCTTTTCACATTTCTCTGTATAGCAATATATTTCTACTTAATGATTTGGTATTAGGAAGACTAAAGCAATAAGGGTGGCAGAAGGTAATAGGGTAAATATAAAATGAGGTTCACAAAAAGGAGAAAATTGTAAACACTTTGGTTGATTTTGACTTTTGTAGTTTAGAAAGGTAAACATGGCTAATTGTATGGCTTAACAACATAGTCATGGCATTTTTCTAGATATTAAAATATAAGGAGTTGATAAATGATAGCATAGCATAATTCTTGGACTCCAAACCTCAGAAGCCAATGTTTAAAAGAATTTTAAAATGCCCATGTTAATTTTTAAGCCAGGTTAAGTGGAAGACTCTTGCTAAAGCACATATAAGTGATGTGCTGTATTATTTATGTGCCTTTTTGCTTTGCTCAGAAATGACAAGCAGGATTTGAATAATACAAATTGAGAATGGAAAATATTTAGAGAAAGTGTGCAAATGGGGTATTTAATTAACTTGGAATACTTATACCGGGGAAGAAAAAATAATTTGATAAAATTTTAATTTTAATTAATTCATTGCCCTGCTAGCATTTAAGTAGTACAAAATAGCATTTTCTTGGTTCAAGGTTTCAATCTGTCTTAATGTATTTGAGAAGGGTGAGGGATACTCTTTTTTTTTTCCCCGAAGTTCACACACAAATGACAAAAAATGAAATAAAATGTTGACTTTGAGCAATCCCAGCCTGATCTTAAACGAGTGATATTGCATTTCATTAATTAACTTGAGGACTGTGCTATACACCTGGCGAATAAAACATCTCCAAATCTTCACCATAGAAAGAATTTTAAAAAGGGTGTATTTTTCTATCATTGTTAATACCTTCATGATTCGGGTAGTAGAAAGATGAGAATTTTATTAACTAACTTGACTCCTTGAAGAGTTGAAACTAGTGAATGTATCTGACACACACTATTTCTTGCTGTCAGAATACGCTGCCTCCTTATCAGCAACTAACAAGAGCTGCTATTTGCACATGGAGATAGTTTTATTGTATCAGGCTGATCCTTATGAGCCTGTTTGTAATAGGTTTTTATCTGTGTGACTCAGGTAAGGTAACATGCCCCGCATTACTGAAGCTTAACACTCAAGGATAGGCATGCACACACCTGTCTACGACAAGAGCACCAGGCTACGACAGCAGGGATCTGTCCATCCCTCCCTGCGTTCACCGAGGCCATTTCATTTTCTTTCCAGGTTATAGTCCCTACAATAGTTCATACATGCCATTGAACTTGAACTGAGCTTCTCATTCAACTCTAGGGTGACAGAGGTCATTCTGTTTTCATGTTAACTAAATCACAGTCTCTCTCAAGCCAAGATTGCCAATTGTGTTAAATTAAAGATAGAGGTTCTTGGCTAAAGGCAACTTACACAAGGGATTGCGTTGATACCTTGAAGCCGACTTCTCTTTAGAATTCCAAGTCACATTGAAATGGAAAGGCTTGGATAGATAGGGTCATTGCATTAATGACAAATCCACGTGTGGCATTCCTTCCTAAAACCCAATACCACCCTAATCTTTCATTCCTCTGCTTGAATGCAATCATATAACTGCACAGGCTTAGTGTTTCCACCTCATTTCAAAATGCTCTCTTACATGCACAATATCTCCTTGGAGACTTTTAATCTTGTAAGAAGTGACAGGATACTTTCCCTTGGACTATAGGTTCAAAAGCGGGTGCTTTTATTTTTAGGTCATATGTGAAACAGATCGACTTCTTTAGAAAAATCATGTGGTGTCGATTCAAACCAGAGTCTCACAAAGGCATATTATATTGGGACTTTTTAAAAAAAATACCTGTTTATAATAATGAGTGCTTCTGTTAGCTATTCACTGGGAAAGATATTAGTCATGGTACCCATCATTACATAGAATTCTTCATGGTTAGAAAGCAGACCAAGACTCTGTGATTAAAATATGCATGGGAGTACATGATAAGTTTGTTTCCCTCTCTCTTTTCTTGTCCTTTTCTTGTGCCCCAGCCTTTTCACCGGATGGATATCTCTCTCTCACTACAGCAATGCTCTCATCTGAGTGTTTGAGCTCTGCATTAGCTACACTTTTCTGGTTGTATTTTTAACTGACACTTTTGGCAGTGGTGTTTAGTTGGATTGCTATCTGCCAGTTTATTTTTGGTAGACTGGATTACAGCATCCTTGTCTGTTGATTCTCTCTCCAGTTATCTATACTTTTTTTTTTTTTTGCTGTTATTGGCAGTGTTCATTCAAACAGACATCTCTCTTCTCCTACACCTGTTTAGTTCAGTCTAACTCTGTGAATAAAAGAAATCATCATGAATCAGGGGAAACTCAGCTTGGCATGTGTTATTGGTATTGTGACTTGAGTGGCAGCCGACTGACACTTAGAGAACAATTTATCTACCTGAATTGGACTAGACATCACTAATGCACATGGCAGATTGATTGTACAGCTTTAGTGGATGTATTCTTTATTAATGAGATTCAGTATGATTTGCTAAAAAGGCTTTTACTGGGCAGTCATTTTCTCTCCCCCTCCCCCATTGCCTTTATTGTATTTAATCTGTTGAACTATGTACCATGTTTTGAAAATGTGTTCCTCTCCCTCATTTTTATTCAAAATACCAAGGCCTTTTTAAATACCTGGGCACACTGAACAGAACAAACACAAAATAAAAAAAAGATTAGAATGGAAATGGACTATAAAGGACAGAAACCAAGAAAATGAATTAAAATCTTACTAAGTTATTAAGAAGGAATGAAAGTGAGATTACAAGAAAAAGAAGAAACAATCCAAGCACTGTAGTTGACACCTGAAGACAACTAATTTCTGGAAGTGAATATGTCTGTACTAACAGAGGTTATAAAGCCTCATGAGATTTCTTTCTAAGTAAAGTATGCAATTTTTTATTGACCTGCCAGGAGTTGGGGGTTGCTGGGATTTGGGGACTTGAAACAGAACTTAGCAAAAATCAAGAGAAACGTCATAAACTGTATAGCTCTTAACTCTATGCTTCATCATCTAGAGGCCACCAGGCAGGAAAGAATAATTTACACTCATGATCTTTTCTTCAAACACCTTAAAGGAACATAAAGAAGAATCATTTCAGAGTTTAGTCTCACCCTGAACAAATATCCCCTATTGTACAATTTCCTACCTCGAAATGGGAGGAAGATAAAAAAGACATCGCCCGCCCCTCTCCTGAGAGAAGAGTCTTTGGGTGTGCTCAGATCACTGTAGATATTTCCCCGTTATCTTTCTTTTAATTTTAAATTTCTTCATTACTGTTCATTTTTTAGTAAACCAAAAAAGTCATCTCTCCCCTAAATAAAATAAAACACTAGCTGCTGATAAAAATGTTCTGCTTAATAGCCATCTAGAAATAACTTGCTTGACAAGTGATTCCCGATCCTTCTTTTTCACTTATCTCCAAAACAAATACTATTTCAATTTTGTAATATAAAGCCACATTTAAATAATTTTTATATTATATGTGAAATCTGACAACAAGCATCCTAGGAAATTAAGAACTCCTCCATGAGAATTCCTAAAAACTTAAGTTTCCCCATAAGAGCTGGATATGTCTAAGAAACAATTCCTGCATCAAACAGTATGAGACAGGCAGAGCTCTTTTCCCAGGCCAAGGGCAGATGGAGGTCATCACTTGGCAGGATCCCAAGAGGCCTCAACCCAGTACCAAGCAGAAATCTCCCAGAAGCTTTTACAGTGTGATGCTCTCTCCAGAAGAGAAATCAAACAACAAAGCACTGAAAATAAATCATTTCAGATTTCAACTCTTGTAGATATAATTATTTTATCTTCATGATTCCTTATTTGTAACTCTCTTTAGCAATAGCCTAAATGTTATAGCCGTTTCACAGAAAAGATGTATTTCCAGTAAAAAGGTAAAATCTTAGCAGTTATGTGCAAAGAGGGAAAGCTTTCCAAGTAATTCCTTTAAAAGATCTGGAAATTTATTAATGAATAACATTATAAATATCACATTATACAAGTTTATTTACTATTCCCTTAGAAAAGCCATCAGTAGTGCACTGAATGAGCTTGACACAATCTGATTTAACAAATGTTAAAAACATTTAACAAGCTGGGCGTAGTGGCGCATGCTTGTAATCCCAGTAATTGGGAGGCGGAAACCGGAGGATCCGGGTTCGCGGCCAGCCTCAGCCTCAGCTACTTAGTGAGGCCCTCTGCAACTTTGTGAGACCCAGTTTCAAAATAAAGTATAAATAATAGGGCCGGGGGTGTAGCTAGGAGGTAAAACGCCTCTGGGTTCAATCCCTAGTACCGCAAAAAAAAAAAAAATTAACAAATGTTTAAAAACCTACTGTGTACGAGACACCTTTTCTGCTCTTGGAAGTCATTTTAATAATTAAGATCCCAAACTGTCAATTATTGCATCCTTTTGAATCTATCCACATGCCAACATTCTCATGTAATTTTACCGATTTTTAAAACAGAACAAAATACATGTATAAGATGAAACAAAATAATAAAGTTGAGGGCTGAGTATGTGTGTCACTTGCAACGCTCAAATCAAGGCATCTTTTTCTTTTCCTATATTAGTTTTAACTTAGATGGAGGGAGAAACTTCTTTAATATGATTCCATATGTTATTATTAATACAGACATATTGTATGATGAAAAGGAAGGAAATAATGATGACAGGAAAAGCCATAATAGTAATAATAATAATACTAATGCAACAATAATAGTAGCTACTAACTCTAATCCGCAGTATTATGGCTACTCCAGTGTTGTTCCACAAGCTGTATGTCATATCTATTTTTTCTTTTAACACCCCAACGAAATGAATATTGTTTATTCTAGTAAAAATTAGTAAAATATATGGGTTAAGCAACTTTTTATGAGTCTCACTAAAGCTAGTAAGTGAAGAAACATCTTGTATTTAGACACTACGATTTCCCTACTACTAGGCAATACACCCCTCCATCCACATGTACAGCAGCATTCCAAATTTTATTCTTACAATCAGGCAGTCATCTACAGGTTTATCAAAATACTTTGAAACAGTGGAGTTTGGAGGTGGCACATACCTGTATTCCCAGTACAAGCTAAGACAAGAGGATCACAGGTTCAAGGCCAGCCTCAGCAACTCAGCAAGACCCTCAGCAACCTGGTGAGATCTTGTTTCAAAACAAACAAAAAATAAAATAAAAAGGACTGGGGGTAGCAGGGCGTGGTGGCGCACGCTTGTAATCCCAGTACTTTGGGAAGCGGAAACCGGAGGATCTGGGTTCGCAGCCAGCCTCAGTTCTCTCTCTCTCTCTCTCTCTCTCTCTCTCTCTCTCTCTCCCTGTCTCTCTCTCTCTCTCTCTCTACCTAGTGAGGCCCTCCACAACTTCATGAGACCCGGTTTCAAAATAAAGTATAAAAAATAGGGCCGGAGGTGTAGCGCAGAGGTAGAATGCCCCGGGTTCAATCCCTGATACTGCAAAAAAAAAAAAAAAAAAAAAAGGACTGGGGGTGGGGTGTAGCTTGAAAGTAAAATGTCCCTGGGTTCAATCCCAGTACACCCCCCCACACACACACACAAATACCTTCAAACAGAGAAAGTGTCCTGTGCACGTTAACAAACATATTATTTACGTACCCACCATTGCCAACAGGCCCTGAATGAACATCACCCATGCTCATAATTGAATCTATCTATTTTCAGAGCACTTTTCCTTTTTGATAATGTCAAGCACTGTTTAGGCCTACATCTGTCTTTTATCTTGTTTCTTAAATTGAAGGAGAGGACTGTTAGCTCTGCCCTAAATTGGAAAGCTGGGAGTGTGGGGATCATATAGCTCTTAGAATCAAGATCTCTGTCTCTTCCAACTGCACAAGGGCAGAGACCTACAGGCAATTCTTGATTTGCTCTGGTTAATCTAGATATTTACCCTCCATTTGCTATCCAATGCATATAAAGTTTCAATTGTCAAAGATGAAAAAGTTCTAGAAGTCTGATATACAACACTGTATCTACAGTAAACCGTGCTGTATTCTATATTTAGAAATCACTAAAAGAGTAGATTCCCTGTTCAATGATCTTATGATAAAAAAATCTTTCTTCAGATTTAAATGTGTAGTAAGTATGCAAACAACTTTTAGTTTTCAAAAAGCATTTCAAGTTCCCAAAACATTTTTTAATCTCATATCTACATATTGTCAAAAGTGGACTATGAAATTCTAACATCACTGGATCAGTGGAAGACTACTAAACATCTCAGACTTAACATGCATACAACCTTTCCCACAATCACACTGGTCCTGCTGTCTTCCCCATCCCAGATCATGGAAATACCACCCTTTAATGTGTCTCTCACATCCCACATCCAATCTGTCACCTAACTCTCTCTCAATTCTACCTCTAAAACATATCTCCAATTCACCATATCTCACCACCCCCAGTGCTGCTACGGGGTCCACACCACAGTCTTTCCTCCTCCCCATTGTTGTTACAGCCTCCCAAACAGTGTGTGCCTGCTTCTGCCCTTGCTGTTTCACATGGCTGACGTGATGGTCCTCCTCTAAATTACAGAAGTCAGATCATGTGGTTCTTCCTTTCCAAACACTGCAAGGGGTTCCCATCTCAGCCCAATTTCACCCTGAGTTAAAGCCAAGGTCCTGTCCAACAAAATTGATCTCCACATCCAACAAAATTGGCCACCATCGCCTCTGACCCTATCTTCTAACTTTCTCCATCTCACTCGCTCTGCTCTGGTCCAGCCACAGGGATGCCCTGTACCTTCCGCCAGCACGCCAGCAGTGCTCCGTCTATGACCTCTGTTCTTGGCATCCCTTCTTCCTGGAAACCAGTAGCCCTAGAGGGCTGCCCCGTTTCTTCCCTTTCTTCTTTCAGGTCTTCGCTCAAATGTAACATCCTCTGTGAGCCTTTCTCTGAACAGAGCACTTTATTTTATTATTATGATGGTTATTAAGTCAGGTGTGGTGGTGCACCCTTGTAATCCCAGTGCTTGGAAGCCTGAGATTGGAGGATCCAGGTTCACGGCCAGCCTCAGCTACTTAGTGAGGCCCTCCGCAACTTAGTGAGACCCTGTTTCAAAATAAACAATAAAAAATAGGGCTGGGGGTGTAGCTCGGAGGTAGAATGTCCCTGGGTTCAGTCCCCAGTACCGCAAAAAAATGATTATTTTGTGGTATTGGGGATTGAATCCAGGGGCATTCTACCCCCTACCATATTTTATTTTTTATTTGGAAACTGGGTCTCACCAATTGGCTGAGTCTCACAACCTTGCTGAGGCTGACTTCAAACCTGCAACCCTCCTGTCTCAGCCTCCCAGGTATTCGGATTACAGGCATGTGCCACCAAGCCCAGGTGAGCAAAGGACTTTAAACTGCACCAATCTCCAATTCTTTGGCTAGCTGTTCTACATAGAACTATCACATTCTAACTTGCTCTGTGTTTGCTTTTTTTGTTTTTGTTTTTGTCTGTTTCCCCCTGCCCCTGCCCCGGCCACCATAGCCAGATTGCAAATCCCACGAGGGTGAGCATTTCTTTACTGCTTTGTTACTGCTTTATCCTGGGCACCTGGAGCAATGTCTGACATGTAATAGATGCTCAATAAATGCTTCATAAGATACTTCTAATAGAAACGAAATAGCTATGCAACACAGATACACATCAGCCTAATCGAAAATTAAGAAGTCTCCTTGGTAATGTGCTTCTTCCCTTAGTGCTGAACCACTTCATCTCCAATTCAAACAGCAAAATATGCTGAGTGGTATACTTAGCCCCAAATCAGAGACTAAAATGCAATTTACTAATTAAAATAATGGATTTTAAATGCTGGTCTTTTTTATTTTTTTTAAATCTTCCTCATACATCTTATTCAAAGTGCTTTTACCAAAAAAAAAAAAGTGATCTTTCTTTCTCTGCTTCCTGGCAGGCTAGTTATATTCATCCCCTTGCATGGACATGAATATTCTGTTGTGTGTTTCCAAATATGCACATTACTGTGAATAACTTTTAACTGGAGGCATGGGTTTTAAGCAGAAAATCATTCGGGGGGGGAGTTGATTTTCCTTCTATCAATTCACTATTAAAATTAATTTCAAGGTAATCCATACATTTATAATGAAGACATTTTCTTCCGGCTACCTCAGAATTGGACAGAAGCCTCGGAGCCAGGTTATTAACATGCTCGCGCTCTGCTCGGCTCTTTCATTTGTTACAATAGACACGTTCTCCAGGAGACATTGAATTTTTAGTAGTAAAAATAAAAATCCCTTGTTCCATCATAATTTCTTTCCCTCATCTTTTTTGTTAAACATTTTATAAAGGCCATCTTTAGTTAAAAGATTGAGAATAACCTCCAGTAACCTAAATAAGAAATAGCCTTAGACAGAAGACAATGGCCAAAGAATCTGTAACCATCTCTACATATTTAACCCGACTTCTAGAAGAAAGATTACCTCACACTTTCCAGTGGGTTTCTTTGCAATCATTCAATTGTCACAACGCTGGGCACTTGGGAGGTCCACTCTTGCCTGCGATTTCCTCTGTATTGGAAGAGGTCTGTTCTCACGCTGACAGACTGGCCCATGTGTGGCTCTGTTCTGCAAAGCCCCTCCTCTTGCCAACATCTGTCTATTTATTTCAGATATAGAACAGACACTGAGCTTCTTAAAATGTAAAGTCAGTGCTAGGTTCAGGGTGTAATGAATGTGGAAATAAGCAGCAGTATAAATAGCTTTCCTACAGTATGAATAGCTCTCCAAAAGGTATGTGAGGAGAGCCCAGAGGGGCTTACCTTAAAGACCCTGTCGTGTGTCCTGACAGGTGACTGAATGAGAAACTTAGGACCGCCACCATCACAGACACAAGCATAGTGCAAATAGTAAATTGGTGAGCTCTGAAGTTCATACTAATCATTTTAGGATAGTCAGTGACCCTTACTGAAAATCCTAGGCCAGCACTTAATTTGTATACAGGGTGTCCTTAGATATACTTCAACAATATTAACTTCACCACCAGCACAGGAAAAAAACAAAACAAAACAGAAAAACAAAACCAACAGAGACCACCTTTAATAAATTACTTCATTTAGAATCAGCCTTGTAGATGTGGCTTCTGGCCCAATTAAGAAGAGTTCATGAAGGATAGCCAAGGAGAATTATTGAATTTCCCTTCTAATCATATGATCCTATGAATAAAAACCTTCCCGTTCTTTTGGTATCATAACCAGAATTACTCCCAGGCCTGAATATCTTGTTCAGCTTTGAAAAAGACAATCCGGATGTATGATTTTAACATAAAAACAAGCAAAGCAGCTTGCGATCCTCTGAAATGATTAATAGAAAAGCGATTCGAATTAATCGCAAACACAAGAGGAAGCCAGAATGAGAGAGGGCTATTAAGATACTGTCTGCTGCTTAATCTTGCCCCTTATCAACACATTAACCTTGTTTTCTCCGCCTGAGCACTAAGTCCTACAGCAAAATTAGGTCAGAAGCTCACATCGGATCAGATCAGCAGATTCACTGCAGCCAGACCCTGCTCGCCCTAGCTTGGAGTTCACTTCTAGATGTTCGGTCTGGCTGAGAGCGTTTCCCCCCCTGCTTCTCCAAATGCGGGAGCTATGTCCAGCTGAAGAGTGTCTCTACACACTCCAGGGCTAGCTGTAGAGTACTTCTAAGAGCAACCCTGTGTTCCTGAACCTTTGTTCACTTAATTGTTTTCACCTGGGCAATGGCGCTTCAACGCCCCTTTTGATAACACATGTGTCCAAGGAAAATAAAATCCAATGAGATTAGCTATTTGTGACCAAAGTAGCTATTCATGCTGCACTGAGTGGGTATATCATTCAATTCACTAAAATGCACTTCAATAAATGTTCCCTATTTCCATAAAGTCTTCTGCTACAAATCTTGTGTATGATTCCGGAAACCATATATATATACATATATATGTATATATATATATGTATATATATATATATATAAAGAGAATTTATGGTAAGGTAAACATTTCTGCAGTGAATGCTCTCAGCATAATTATGTCTTTGGGTAAAGAAATCATTTAAAATATTAACCAACTCACAACTTTGATATCATAGCCATTTGCTTTTGAGGGGAAGTGATGTGTTAGTAAAAGAAGGCAGATGTTTTTCTTTTAATTTTATTTTTCCTCTTGGTGCAAAGGATAAACTTTAGTGGTCTTTGGGTTCTCTTTGCATAAGTGAAATTCTGAATCCCTCAAATACAAATAGCTTTCAAGTATACATACTAATATGCAATTGCATGTATTTTTTAAAGGAGATGTAAGTAATCTAATTCCATCTCTGACTGTCACTCTTAAAGAGGAAATATAACCTCATATAGATCCCTTGAGGGCATCCACGGGGAATAGAGTCTTGCTAATCAGCCTAAGTAGTCCTCTGTGTCACAACCACTTTGCCAAAGTCTAGAGCTATCTTCCAGTCGCAATATTTGGGGGAAATTTCACTAATGTAGCATTTGTTTCATTAGAAAAAAAAATCCAGCCCCTTCCTATAGTAGAAATTGTGCTTGGAAAGATATGTACTGGAAACCAATTTTCTTATTGCTTTTAATTTAAGGGGTATTTCCTAGATTGTTTCCAAAGCACTATAACTAATAACAAAATAAGATGGTGCAGGGACTAATTCCAGAATTTAGCAAGAAAAAATTGGCTTGAAAGATATCCTAGAACCTAATCACACTTTGGGTGTATAGAATGATACCACCCTCTTCAGTAAATATCCTTTCCTGATGGCATAAACAAGCCGCTGCCTGTAAGCAGCAGACCTCCAAGAAGACCTAAGTTCCCAGGTCCAGGCAGGTCCTGCCTTACAGGTGGGTTGTGGCCAGACCCTATTCTCATTGGTCGCTTGCCTTCTTCTCATTGGCTGGTCCCTGAGCCACACCCATGACTCAATACACTGACCATCCTGCCTGTTTCTTATTCACATGACAAATTAGCAAGCGTTTAGTAGTCCATCTACAAAGAACTCACTTGTTGGAAGCGATGAATTTTGCATGTTTATTTTCTTAGAGGTGTTTTTTGTTTGTTTGTTTTGGGGGCTTTTTTTGTTTTGATTTTGAGTAAAAACTAAATCTCATTTAACCGTGCCTGCACAAAACCATCAGGGTTTTTAAAAGCAGGAAAGATGAGCCACTGAAAGAACTGTTACATTCTCCATTAATGTTTCTCCTCTAAATCTTCCTCTCCTTCTTTCTCACCAAATGTTATTCGAAGCTGTTAAGAAAAACACGAACAGCATCGCTTTTTATTTATTTAGTATTTGTCACCCGGCGAGCTTTTTCAGTACAATCCCATGTGAGAAATGGAAGTGAAGATACAAGAAAGCGAATAGTGACAAGGGTGCTCAAGTTGGTTTAAAAATAAGGAATTGGGCTTAGTACACCTAAGTGACGGAGATGGCTGAGGAAGCAATGGGGATATTCTTTTTCTAGGAGCTCAGTGTTTTAAGCTTCCCAGCTTCGGCACAAAAGGCATTTCAGCACATATGTGATCCAGAAGGTCAATCATATGAAATCCTATTTCCATTTTTTAAGCAATCCTTGGCAGTCTGCACATTTCTGAAATTGCAACTGGCATATTTCACAGAGAATTATCATCAATGTCTTCTCAAGGTCAGAATGCTTCATCTTTAGATTTTTGGCATTTATAGCCTATATATTAAAATCATAGTATATATTGTAAAAGGAATTCAGAAGACCCATTAAGTAATTTTAATTAATTAGGCTGCGTTCATTAATGCCATGTTGAATTTTCTTTACTTGACATAAATTGCATGGTTACAAAATATTAAAATACGTGTTAAATTTAGATGTGGGTGTTGTGCATCCATCACCGTCCATCTCTGGAACTCCAAAATGACTATTTTTTTTTTTACAACTAGGCTCTTGCTTGTAAAAATATTAAAAAATACTTCTGTTAGTAGAGAAGCTGAAGCAATTTGAAAATGTTCTTTAAGGAGAAAAATACTATTTTTTTTAATTGTCAGAACCCCGACACTGGTCACCATGTGAATAAAATAAAATTGAATTTGGGCACTACGACAGATGCTGAGACTGTATTGCGGGAGATGTGACAGCCAGCCTCGGGACAAGGCAGTGGAGAGGTCTTTAGTCCCCTCCTCCTCCAGTCCAGTCATCACTTCTCTGCCCTCTCTCACTTTTCTCTCTCCAACCACCTCCCCCAGCGATATCCAGAGATGTCTACACCCTTATGCTGTACATGGGCCTTGCTTTGGGAAAAGAAAGACATCGGAGAAGTTCCAACAATTTTGGAGGCTCCACTAGTATTCTGACCCTTCTAGGGAAGTTAGACTCTAAGTCAGAATTTGAGAAAAAGGTTTGCAGGAGGGGAGAATAGGAAAGAACACAAAAGAATTATAGATGATGAGACACATACCATATCTTTGTATTCCTGGTGCATGTGAACAATTATGGGGACAATGATAAATTGTTTCCTGGGATATGACTGACTTTGGGGTACACTCTACAACTATCTCCTATCTGTGCACCTGGCTGCTTTACCATTACATTTTTTTTTGTACTGGGGATTGAACCCCGGGGCATTCCACCTCCAAGCCACACCTCCAGACTTATTTCTATTTTAAAACAGGGTCTCACTAAGTTGCTGAGGATCTCACTAAGTTGTTGAGACTAACCTGTGATCCTCGCATCTCAGCCTCATAAGTACTGGGATTACAGGCGTGCTGTGGTTATCTTTGGAGTGGGGCCTGAGTGCGGACTCCAGTGAGGGAGGCCCATTGCTGTGTATAGTTGCTCTGTGGCCTGCCCCATCAACCTGGCACAGGACAGGCTTTCCCCTTGGAGTATCCCCCCAGCACACTATTTTCCAATGAGGGCTGGTCCTAAGCCTCAGGCTTCTGCTCTCCCTCCCATTCTTTAACTTTAGCTGTATAAAGCTTCCTCTAGAGGGCAGGGAAACAAGACCGGTAGTCCTGCCCTTCTGTTTCTTTTTTCCACTGGTTATTCTCAGATTCTTTGGCTTTTCCACTCATTTAACTTCCATAGTTTGGCTCCTGATTTAAGTTTATATTACGGGCTTTAGAAAATCAGGTTTGAGGTCTTTTTGTTCTTTTTCCTAGTCATTCATTCATTCATCATTCATTCATCCCTATGCTGGGGCATCTTTTCTTTTTGAATGGCTGAGCACTGTTTTCCACCTGAGATCCTTCCCATCTACTTAAGGGCATCCTCACAGTAATTTTCTTCCCTCTCCTAAATCATCAATATTTCCCTTTCTATGGTAATTATTTACATCAACCTTTTAAATCTGTGATTTTTCTCTCCTCTTACTAGAACAATGACAAAAACACCACCATAAACCACACTTGCCCCTCCAACGACTCTCCCAGATTTTTTAACTTTATAATTTTGAAAGTTCTCAAAAGAATTCTTTATATTTTGCTTCAATTTTCTTCATATTTTTTCAAGAGCATTATTCCATTGGGTTTCCTTCCCAGCACTTCAATGAAAATGATCTTAGCACCGATGTGTTAAAAGGCAATGACGGTCAGGTCTCCGGCTTCTGTGTATTTGATCGTTCTGCAAAATCTCTCTTCTTCAATCTTTTTGGACACTTCACTTAGAGGCACCATTCTCCTTTGTGGTTCTTCTCTGCTCAATGAACTGCACTTACCTGTGCTTCTACTGTTTCTATCATGCGAGCAGTGAGATGCCCCAGGGAGCAGTCCTGGTTCCTTCCTCCTCTCTGTCTAAATGTAAGCCCTAGTCGTCCTCATCTAGGCACCTGACTGTGACACACTATAGAATATGACTCCCACTTTTACACTTCCAGTTTTGAGCTTGACCATTAGTTCCAGATTCTTTATCTAGCAACCTATTCAGAATCTCCAGGTATTTAAAACGCTTCAAGAAACTGGCATAACAAAACGGAGCTCCAGCTCCCCATTTACCCTGATCCTCCTTCAATCTTTGCCATTTCATTAAATGGAAACACCATTGCTTTAGTTTAGGCGAAACAAAAAATAAAGTAAAATAAAATAGAAAACAACACAACAAATCTTTACTTCCTTTTACTCAACTATAGCCATCAATCAAAAAATTCAGATGTTGCTTCTAATTTGATTATTTTACACCAACTTTACTGCTACCATTCTATTCCAAACCACCACCAATCGGCCCTTTCCAATTAGCACATAATATGAACACTGCCTTACTCCTATTTTTTGCTGTATTCTCAAGCCAGAGGAGACTAGTTTTATCTTCTGTTTAAGGGTTGATGTGGAAGTAAATGTCTCCAGATCATTTGGGATTTTTTTCAGTTCAATGTGTGATGAGCTATCTATCCTTACTTCTATGACTTACAACATAATTTTTGGAAAGTATTGTCTTATTTATCTCATAGGGACTAGCTCAAAGTTCACATACCTGGACTTCCTAGACCTCAATTATTCTATAGTGACAGGGTTTTGCTCCTCTTTCCCCATATAAATTCCTGCTCTATGCATCGTGGACTTTTGGCTTTCTTTACATTGTTCATTATGCCCCTTCCAACATGAGGCAGTAAACCACCTAAAAATTAGCCACTTTTGTTGTCAATAGCTACATATATTTATATAGAAAACTGCTAAAGGTTGTTAATGGAACACAGGAGTTATTTGTACAAATAAGAACACCTTGGGTGTTGTGTAAAATCTAATGGAATGATCCAGCAAATAATTTTCTTTATATGCTTATAAAAATTAATGTTTTATTTTAATGCCAAAATTAGGAAATTTCAGGTTGTAGAGCTGAAGTTACTTAGAAATCATGTTGGACATCCTTTATGTTCTGAATTAAAAAAAAACTCAAGAATCAAAACCAAAGTAAAATGTTCATATACACAAAGAAGTCTATCAGAAATACTTCATGAGAAAAAAAAATGTTCTAAGGGTATTTAGTGTGATACAAATTAAAATTCCATAGAAATAAATAAAAACTAACATAGTACCCAACAATAAATAAACTTACTTTAAATATTAACATGGGGAATTGGAAAATGTTTATTAAATATACAATTTTAAGCCTGAGCATGGTGGTGCACACTTGTAATCCCAGTACTTGGGAGACTGAGACAAGAGGATCACAGATTTGTGGCCAGCCTCAGCTACTTAGTGAGGCCCTCGGCAACTTAGTGAGACCCTGTTTCAAAATAAAGAATAAAAAATAGGGCTGGGGGTGTACCTCAGTGGTGTAATGCCCTTGGGTTCAATCCCCAGTACCACACAAATAAATAGATAGATAAATAAATAAATAAATAAGCAAATAATTTTACAAATATTTTAGACCTGTCAAAGGAATACATTTGTTTTAATTATCCAGAAGAAAGAAAGTATACTCTTTCAAAACAGTCTTCCACAATACTTCTAGTTTGTGATTTCCAAATATCTTTCTCTCTCCCTCTCTCTCATAAAATGGAGTAGTGCAATCTTATTTCTTACTCAGCTTCTTTATAAGCACAAATAGTTCATCTTAAGAGAATATTTCCTTTTCCTTTATGTCATAATATTCATGGATAGTAAGCAAAATATCGATGCCAGATTAGATGAAAACTCTAGCATGAACTATCACAACATCTTAACTCTTATTATTCACTCATCTGGCTAATGGATAGAATGATCTCCTTTTATTTTGGAATTCTCCCTTTAGTAACTAGATTCCAGTAGAGAAGTTCTGTCAAACACAACCTGTACCACTGGAAAGCACCCACACTGAAAAATACTCTTCTGAAAAATCGAGAGATGTGTACCCTTCTCTTGGTGTCAGCACCCCAGGAAATTTAACCTCCATTTGGAAGGTGGCACCGTGGGGCTCATTAACCTGTAGCTGGTATGTTTTGCACCATAAAAGTAATTCATTTGAACAAACCTGGGGCACTCAGTACCAAACAAGAGATGCAACAGCCATAAAATTCAGCACAAAGAGTACACACTGAGGATTCTACCTGCTTTCAGAAGCCACATTCATCTAGTTATTGATGCGTCTTGGTCATATTCCAGGAAGATGAACTCCATTCTAAGGTAAGAGCTATAAACATAGGCCATTAAAGGTGGAGATTTCCATCAAACTTTGGCTGTTAAAGTGTTTATGTGTCCCCTTGTGCTTTTATCAAGAGATTGTTGAGCATGAGCTTTTATTTAGAGGAAATTGAATTCTTTCCCCAGCCCATCTGTACCTCCATATGCACAGCGCACAAGTAAATCATTTTTGTTAACTAAGGCGAGGACCCTGTCAACAGGCTGGACGGTGCTCTTGTTACTGTTGAATTGCCACTGCTACCTCATCTCATCAAGTCTGGCTACCTCTGACAAGCCCCTTCTTGACCAAGCGACAACAGCCCAGCCTCGGCCACTCACAGATTTCCTCATGTACACAGAACTTAGACTATTTTATATATAATTACCGCTTTATTGCTTCTTCCTGTCTCCTGCGTTTTTCATTCTTCTCCTTCAGATAGGCCAGGTTGGTTTCATTTCTCAAGCGATCGTTCTCGCGGGCAATGTCGGATGCATTCTGAATCACCAGGCCGTCGTAGGCCTTCATCCCCATATCCTCAATGTACTGGAGAAAGGCGTCCAAAGGATCTTCCTTGGGATTAGCACTCATCATCTTGGATGGGAGCATGGAGAAGGAACTTCCTGCAGGGGGAGAAGACATCACACTTTAGCACGGGAGGGGTAAGAGCCAAGTGCCGGTTATCATTCCTAGCATTGTGTCAGCCCAAATCTCCAATGACCATGGTGGAATCCATTTGGAGAAAATGTCTCCTTAGAAATTACAAACCCTTGGAGTATGCGATGGAGTATTTGAAGTAATGCTAAAGGAGTAACATATGAGTATCAAACACTCCCTCAAAGCAGAAACCTTAGCAGGCTAAGAAACCTTAGCAAGTCCTGGAAGCAAAGGTGTTGTGAAGCTGCAAATACTGTACGTGAGGATAAACATTTGATTTATGTAATGAGAGTCATGAATTTTTTTTCTCAAAAGTGTCTTCTTATACCAATAAGATATATGAGATCTGAATTTCATTATTCATTGTCATAAGGAGTTGTCTGTGCAATTTCAAATAAAATAGTGAAATTATTTGGAGACAATTTTTTGTATTAGATGTGTTTTCCTTAAAATTCAAAAATAAAATTTATATGCTCTCAAGCTTCCGCATATGAGAGAAAACATGACTTTTGACCTTCTGAGACAGGCTGAAGCTAGAGAGAAAATAAGGAGGAAAAGGGGCTTCAGATATGTAAGGAGAAAGACTCAGAGTGGAAAGGGATTGAGGAGGGTGGTAGAGAAGGGAAAAAGGAGAATTGTTGAAGAGAACATTTCAAATAATGTTATTTCCATATATGAAGTCATCACTAACAATCTCACTAACATGGAGAAGGGAGGGTGAGCTGGGTGGGATGTAGAGAGAAATTACACCAACTGGTGTGTGCATGTATGTCTGTATCACTTGGAATTTCACTATGATGTATAAATACCATGCACCAGTAAAAGTGTTAAAAAACACAACAAAAGGCTGGGTGTGGTGGCGCACGCTTGTAATCCCAGTACTTTGGGAGGTGGAGACCGGAGGATCCAGGTTCGCGGCCAGCCTCAGCTCTCTCTCTCTCTCTCTCTCTCTCTCTCTCTTTCTCTCTCTCTCTCTCTCTCTCTCTCTTTCTTTCTACTTAGTGAGGCCCTCTGCAACTTCGTGAGACCCGGTTTCAAAATAAAGTATAAAAATAGGGCCGGGGGTGTAGCGCGGAGGTAGAACGCCCCTGCGTTCAATCACCGGTACCGCAAAAAAAAAAAAAACACAACAAATGAAATTTATCAATCTGAATTATTCATACAAAATATAGCAGCAATCAAGGAAAGACATCTCTAGTATCATTCGTATAGGAAATAATGTCCTTGGGATCCTCTATTATTTTCTATAATGGTCCTCCATAATGCCTTCATACCATAACTTCCTAGGACTCAAATATTGTAGATAACCAGGGCCATATTCATCCTGACCAGACTGATAACTCAAGCCATGATAATGGGTTATATCATTGCTATGTGAAGGTTTAAAGCCTAAACCACAAAAGGGATTACTAAAAAATCAAAGCCAAATCAAATCGAAACCAAATAAAATTTGTTAGCATGACTTTCAACTAATACATATCATAGTCACCTATAAAAATGATGGTAATAATAACTCCTACTGATGAGTTGAAGATGAAGAGGGATAAGGACTGGACTCTAAAGAATTTTTAGAATAGAGTTCAACAATAGTACGCATGTGAAGCTAATTAATACCATAATAAAGTATGGAAGGAAGACTGGCAGGAATAGTGATGTTAAATGGATAGATGTGGGTAGATGGAATGACAGACAGACGGATAGGCAAGCAGGTTATGAAAATCGGCTTGCTTTGAAGAGGAGGTTTTCAAATTATTAAAGGCAGAGTTTAGGGAAATTGTGCTTTAATCAATAAAAATAGAAACAAAGTTAAATTAATTCTATAAAATAAGTATTTTACTCTCTGGCTTAATAAGACTTCATTCGTGTATTCACTGTGGTATACAAACTGGTATAAATTGAATCAGATTGAAAAATCAAAAGCCAAACCAATTAACAGAAAGGAAAAAGCTGTCCATTTAAAGTTATATATTATCTTACACCTTTTACTACTTCAAAAGTCTTACCAATGTGGTTTGAAAATACCAGTCTAACTAATGTAAAAGACCCAGACTCTCGTTTTTTATTACAAATCATTTTCATACTAGATTTTTTACAAGTATAATCATGTTTCTTGACCTGGCGCATAGCTGTGGAAATTTCACTTTTTATCAGAGTTTTTTTTTTTTTTTTAGCATTTCAGCTGCCAGTGAATCCATATTTGAAGCCCACTTCGAATTTAAGGATTTCCTCCCCAATCTAAGACATTTTTGAAACTGGAGGCTACAGTTGTGTGCAGACTTATGATTTGTATGTTAATTTTTCATTATGTTTTGTTTAGTTTTAAGCCCTAGTGGGCTAGAGATGAAATGGTCTTTTAATTCCAACTATTTAATGTAATTGAATTGTATTTTAATATCAGTCCACTAGATTAGACGCTTAAGTGGTGGATACAGAGAGGAAGAGGAAATTGCTGCTACAATGATTGTGATTTCAAGGGAGGGGGTATAATATTTCTCTGAGAGCTAAAACATTGCCATTATGGAGAATTCACTTCGACTATAGACTTCAGCACTTGCGGTGCCTCGATTAAAAAAAATCAACCCAACTTTATGGCAACTAATTTTACTGAAGTTATGCAAGTCAAGTCAGTATTCCAAGGATACTAAAGATAATGCTCAATCATGCTGGAGATGACCCTCCCTCTCTGCTCTCCAAAACAATTTATTCCCCAGTTGCATGAGTCATTGCCACCCAAAGGTTTTCATTTTTTTTTCCCAGGTTTTCTTCCAACCCAAATGACACCAGTGATACTTACCCACTTTATATATTCTAACTATTCCCAAGGCTAATTGTTTACTTCTGAACATTATCTTTATAAGTGGTATTTTGAATTAGCTGGCGTTTAAATTGTTTTTGTTCTGAGAAGGTATTTTTGACTTCTTTTGTTTTTTACTAATTTTTATTTTTATATACTTTTATGGCTGCATTGTAACCATACATCATATTGAGGTTTAGTGTGATAACAACATCCAGTGCATTTCCCTCCACCTCCTCATCCATAATATTGAAATTGGTACTGGTACCTTTGCAAATGTACCTAAGATTGTTTGGACTGTTTCCTTCACCAGGTCTCCCCTGGTCTTCCCCACTTCCCTCCCCAAATCCCCTTCCACTATTCTACTGGTATCTCTCCTTATTTAATTGAAGTATTTTTTGTTTTCCAATTTCTCTGTAGCTTCCACATATGAGAGAAAACATATGACCCTTCACTTTCTGACACTGGTGAGACTGGCTAATCTCACTTATTATTATCAATGTTATTTATATTAATATTTTTAATATTATTTATAATATTAATATTATTAATATTATTTAAATAGTATTACAAAACATTCTATGGAAATTTATGTTTATGTTTCTTTAAATTTCTTTCATTAAATTTATATTTCTTTAAATGAAGAAATATTTTGTGTGTATGTGCTGGGGATTGAACCCAAGGGCATTCTACCTCCAAGCACATACCCAGCCCTATTTTATTTTTTACTTTGAAACAGGGTCTCCCTAAATTGCTGGCTTCGAACCTGCGATCCTCCTGTCTCAGCCTCCCAAGTACTGCGATTATAGGTAGCACCACCATGCCTGGCTGAGATGAAATTTTTGAGATGAAAAACAATCATAACTTCTAGTAAAACGTAACAGTATGGAGTTAGGATGGATGTTCATGTACACGCTCATGTCACCTGATTCTAAACAAATACTCAATCCTATGACCATTTGTTTATTCATGCATTTTTCGAGGACCTGTTGAGAACCAGGCCCTAAGGAATGTGCCTAGGTGTCCACACTGCAGTGTAAGAACACCATAAACCACTGCACTGTGTGTGATGAGGTCGCTGATTCAGGTGAATTCACTCATTGGTCCTACATGATTAATTTTTACCATATTTGAGGGTAAACCAGTAATAATTTTCAACAGTTACATGTTGTCTTCAAAAATGGGCTAGGACAGCCAGGCGTGGTGGTGCACGCTTGTAATCCCAGTACTTTGGGAGGCAGAACCTGGAGGATCCGGGTTCGCGGCCAGCCTCAGCTCTCTCGCTCTCTCCCTGTCTCTCTTTCCCTGTCTCTCTCTCTCTCTCTCTCTCTCTCTTTCTCTCTCTCTCCTTAGTGAGGCCCTCTGCAACTTCGTGAGACCCGGTTTCAAAATAAAGTATAAAAAATAGGGCCCGGGGCGTAGCGCGGAGGTAGAACGCCCCTGCGTTCAATCCCCAGTACCACAAAAAAAAAAGGGGGGCTAGGATCCATTCAATGTTTAAACACCACACTTTTCTGATTACTCATCCACATGCAAAAGGTAATTTGGCATGTTGGGGTAGCTTGGAGGCAATCCTGAGAGGCACCGATGAGAAGTCTTGTAGTGTGGCCTCAAAATCCCCATGAAGGAGCTTCTAGGTCCATGGTTTTGTGTAAGTTATTATACATCTTTAAGCTGCAGTTTCCACATTTTGAGAAAAACGATGGTTGGAATAGAGTTATGTTGTCAGGATTCACTAACAAAATGCATATAAGTGTTCATAATTATTAGTCAGGAATGTATTATCAGACACGTTTCCCAATTCTTAATTGTGGACAAGATTATATTTATTAATAGTATATCTCCTTGATAAACATAACTTTACTTTGAAACATAGGTAAGTAAAATATTTCGTATAATTCAACTTTAATGACAGATGTGCAAATGGAGTCCAAGATAGGAGTTAATACATTTCCCCACCAACCAAATGCTTGTGGTTAGACCATGTATCTATTGTCCCCCATTGTCCTATAAAATAAGGGCACCGGGACTTATAGACAACAAATTCCATAGGATACCACTGTGCCAGGTCGAGGGGATTTCTCAGGCAACTGAACTATGAGTGAAAAGATTCATGTTCTTGCTAAAGAAAAACGAATCTCACGTTAATTGTCTACTTATTAAAACTGCTCCCATTTGATGCCGGGAGAGTCCACAAAGTAGGATCATAAATCTGTTTGTCTCAGAAACGTGTAATTATGGCTAAGATAGGTATCGAGTAAGATTTGTTCTATACCACTAAAGATTTGGCTGTAGTTTGACTGCTGGATCCTAAACCAGGTCCATTTCTGCTCCTCAAATGGCAATCCTGTATACAAGTATCTCACAAAGGCTTCTGTTCAGCACCTAATTCTTCCACGTCTTAGAAGACTCTATTTATTAAGAGGCAAATGGGGTCTTCTCACCCAGGTGGCATATTAGATATATCTTGGTAAGTAAGAATCTACTCTACTATACCCCTAATTACTCATGAGATAGTGAGAACAGAGTGGGTGATATTGAAGAACACTTGCTTTTCAATGGGCAACCCTTTTAATTGAACCAGTATGTATCTACAGCTATTTTTTGCTCAAACCAAATTAGATTTTAGCCCCACCTACCTGCTCTCTTAGGGTATGGGTTAAGAACTGACACCTGTGGTCATCATTGAAAAAGCAGATGTATTTCCTATGGATCCGAATAGTGCAGGGTTGTATTTCTTAGAATTTGTGGCCAACATTTAAATTCATGTCAGGGATTCTCCTGGGAAAAGACCTAAAATGACTAAGTAAAAATCCCCACAAAATGCACAGACAACTTCATATGATCACTTTATGCCTTTCTCCACTGCTGTATTGTGCATTCATGAGACTCCTTTTGTTTAATTATTAGCTTAAATCGTGATCATTCTTATAAAAGCTACTGATATTGGCTTAAATTCAACTAGATAACTAATTGTCTGGCTGTTTTGTTTTTTTTATTATATTCTTTCACTTTGTTCCTTATATCCTGTTGACCACACCCTTCACCACAACGATTACTTTGTATAATATTGTGACACTACCTGAAAAATTTCAGGAAGCGCATCTAAGACACATCAATTTAAACTGTTGGGATTCTTATCACATTCAAAACACTAAGTATTCAACCTTGTATTAACAACTTTATTATTTTCTGTTGTGCAAAGCCCTCACTGTTCCTTCTCAATCCTGAAAACTAGAGCTGAAAGTGACATTTTATAAGCTTTTCCACAGAAATAAAACTATTCATTTCCCATACATGTGGGACATCAACTAAGTATGTCAAATTGGAATCTTGAGAAACAAAAAATAAAATCAACAATTCACTTTCTTTTTTTCTCTTTCTGTAGCTACTGCTTCCATCCGGGAAATCCAAGATACCCATGATTCTTAGTGTTAAACTGAAAAAATGGGGAGCATTGTTAAAAAAAATAAGTGAATGTAAAAAAAATTAACTAAGATCATACATTTATGCGGAATATTTCCTTTGTCGATGGAGGCATCCATTGAGTGTAGTCTCAACCTACAGAAGATATTCAAAGTGGAACCAACTCAGGTCAAGGTTGAGTTTCCCCATGACACAGAAGGCTTTTGATTAGCTACAGGCTGATGTTGCAGAAAGGATGTACAGAAAGAGTCACATAAATATTCAGCCTGCCACCTTCCCTCTCATATATGCTTAAGAATTTCTTTTCCCTTTGCTTAAAATTCAGAACAAATCCCTCCATGAGTGCAATTTCATGCATTATGATATCAACCACTCCAGCTCCGTGAGGACTGCAGAAGGTGGATGTGCACACAGACTTGCCAGGCAGAACCTTACGGTGGACCTTGTACGTTCATCTACCAAAAGCAGACTTCTACATTTACTAACATTATCTGAGTCCACTTGTCTACTACCTTCACGGGCACTGGCTTTTTTTTTTCTTAAAGTGTTTACCCAGAATTTTTGAAATGAAGCTGTTTTTCATTTGAAACTTTGCTTTTTCCAGGGCACAAAGTCTGGATGACTCCGCAAACCTGGATATTTCTCACCTGCACTGTGTGGTAGAGGAGAAAGGTTCTGGTTGGGAGAGAATTGTTTGAGGTTCCATAAGAAGTTTCCTGAATTTTTGACCACAGTTAACCATGCAAGATAATCTTATGGCATAGATAAGGTAAAATTTATTTTGTGCTAATATTATAATGCTATTTGAGATAAGCATGAAGAAAATAATAAATACCAGGGAATATATTTTTTGATGAAAGCCTAGACATTTTACCTGTACTTCATACTCATGTTTTTATTTTATTTGCAGATGGGAAGTTTTCTGGTCTCCATCCTTTATATATTTCTGCCTATTTCAAACAACACCCAATTTAATGCTCTGAGGAAGTTATTAGAATTTGAATTATTAAAATTTTATTTTCCTTCCTACTCCAATCATTCTATGTTCCCTGAGACAGAGAATCCTATTTTACCTGTTAGTATCAATCCAGTAAGTTTCCCAAGGCAAATTTGACAATTTTTGTTATTCAGCAGGAAAGAAGAATCTTTTTAATTTTTTTGCATGCATTTAGACCCCTATTTAAAAACACACTGTGAGTGAAAATTCAAGTATTTAAGTAATCAGGCTTCATATACATATGTAAAATATATATGCAAATTAATATCTAAAATTTGCTGACTTCACATTAGTGAGACCAAATCAATGGACCAGATAGACTGGTTAAAACCCACGACCCCTGGAAACCAGGTCAAAATTGTTTTTCTTATAAAATCTTATAATCTGTCAAACATCAGTCCCATAATTCCAGTTTGATTAGGCTTGTAATTCGCTCCCCAACTCCACACATGGTCATGCTCATTTTCTTAGTGTCATCAAAATGCAGCTGTTCTGCCCAAAATGGGAAATGTTGAAGTTACAACCAAGAAATCTTGCTGAGGGACTACAATGACACTGATTGCTTTTTTCCTCAGAAAGCAAATTACTTTGCATGGGTTTTTCTCTACTATCTCCCTTCCCCAACTGCTCAAATTAGGCATAGATCGTATGAATGTAGTAGCAGCATAAGTCAGATATACCCCCCCAACTTCCAGGTTGTCATAGTGTCTTGTCACTAGTTTTAAGAGATTGCACATTTCCACTGATATTAGAGGCTCATGCAAATTGCAGTTGGCAGAGATACTTGTTGGTGTTTTGGGTCAGTTGTTTCCAGACACTTACAAAGCAGTATTTGCAAAGTAGATAGAGTCAGTTTAATAAATTGCTGAGTAGAACTACACTAGAAATCAGTTAATTGAATTGTAAGTTTTTGATTGATTTATTGATTTTAAACAATAGACAACCTTCTTTCTCTAGGATTTTTACAATTCTTCTCCCTCTAAACTTTACAAATTCATGGACTTCTCTCTAGTCCCTTGTGAAGTTGTAATATTTTTTTCAAGTCTTTTTTCACTAATTTTCTAAATGGTGTATGTCCTTCATAGAGCCTTCTCTTGTCTGAGTAGGATAACATATGTTGCACTTTTCGCAGAAAAACAAAATAATTTCTGCATATATGGCTCCTGTTTTCTCATGAATGTGTGCAGTTACCACTTAGCAATATATAAAAGAAATCGGAGTATTGTCTAATATTTGAAAAATTAGGAAAGGAGTCAATTTTTACTCTTGCTCTATATTCATTGTTTCACACTACTTAGTTATCAATTCTTGGATGTTGAAATGATGAAAAATATATCATGTAACCTCTTCAATTGGATGTCCTTATATTTTAACTATATTTAGATAAAAATGTAGTTCTGCAATATCAAAACAACTTTAAGATTTCTCCATGAGAATGAACAATATTATTTCATGTAACAGTTCTTCCAGATATGGGATACCTCCCTTTCTTGTATTTAAATGTTGCTAATTAATTGGGTAAAAATTAAAATGAAAATATTCCAACAAAATAGGTAAATGTCCTAAGTAAAGCAAGTCCACCTAAAGTTATATGGAAAATATTAATGGTGATGAAATCTTCCTGACATTGGCTGGTGTTAAAATACATTTCTCAAAGAGAGTTATGTCTAATCAGTCAGGAGGAAACAGTTTCAGTTTGGGTGTATGTCTGGGAGTTTGGCTTTTTTTTTTCAAGGTAGTGTGTTGTTTCTTTTTTTCTGAAAATGAAAAACCGGGTTCTCACTGCTGACACAAATGTGCTAAGAGACTGTTGTAAAATATTTATGGTATGGAATAGTGGCTAAATAGCTAGCATGCACAACTCGAATGCCAATTAATGCCCTGGAAAATATCTCCAATGCTTTTAATAATTCAGCATGGCTTATTTTACTAATGAAAATCTAGTTTAACCATTTCCATGGTAATGCAACTAAGTGAGAAAGGGAGTAAAAATAGCCTGAGGCTCACTAGAGCCCTGGATGCCTTTGCTGTGGCTTTATTTCTGCCCCACCTAATAACACATGCAAACTTCAACATTAAGTATCCCTAACTCCAATCCATTCCACTCCATAACCAGATTGCTTGGTCTATGTAATTCTGGATTCAATGTTCATGCTTAGAGAATATGGAAAAAAAAGACAGATACATACCAAAATGTAAGTCCCCTGGGAGGGCTAAGTGCAGTAATCCGAAGGTGACTTGAGTCTGTCAGAGCCCCCTCTCACAGCTGGTCGCAGGGCAGTTCTGTAGGAGTCGTCCAGCACCATAAGAAATAGACTTGTAGTTCAGCTCAGTTTCTCTTCAATTAAAGTGCATTGTATCTTGACAGGGAAAGTGTCGAATCCCAGATCCTTCATTCCTAGAGATCAGATCAGTCTTGGTGTTCTTCCTATCAGATAAAATGGCCTTTAAAGTTTGGTAGAAAGATGCCGTGGCAGAAGACAGGTGCTGGCTTCCTTAAATCGACATTCAGAGAAAAGAGGGCATAGCTAATGGGTGGGGACGAACACACAGCCCCTCTCCCTCCAGGTCCAGCAGGAAAGAAACTGGATGATTTTACCCACTTTGCTACACGGATGATTACAAGACCCGAAGCGATCACCAGACTGGCTAAGGTACCTCATTTGCTTATATTCTGCGAAGACAAAAATAAATGAAAACAAAAAATCAGAAACATCCTCCTTCAATGGCTCTTTTTGACCAAAAAAGATGCTCTTTCTCGTTGCCACTCACATGCAGAAGGTTTGGAGCAGCCTAGCTTGTGGCATCGTCCCTCCCCCGTGACAACCAGCTCTCCCTCATTCTCTCGCTCTCTCCACTCCCTCCCTCCCTGCCCCTGACTCCCTCCCTTCCTGCTTCTCTCTCTCTCTCCTCTCCAGCTGCCTTAGTCTGTTGATGCTGCTGATTAATCAGGGATTCTGAAACAAAGAACCTACCTTCTGAAATAAGCGGTAATCTCTCTCTTCTGCTCCTGCCGCCCCTCTGCACTGAACGGCAAACCGCCAGCATCCTAGCACCTTGGATAGTTCCTGCTGCCTGGGCCCATTGGAAAAGGGAGAAGGAGCAACTGGAGAAATGGCAAGAAACCCGAAAGCAACATCGTTCTACTTTGGATTCTGGCTCCCTGGGGGGCTCCCATCCTCATTAAAGGCCTCACATCTAGGCAACAGAGCCTCTCTCTTTTATCTAACTGAGCTGAAGTCTGATTAGTCAATAATAAAATGAGGAGAGGGGAAAGAAACCCCATTCGTTTATATCCACTATATAGCACTAATTCAGTCTCTTGATGGAGAAGAAAAAATATGAATCCATCCAAAAGCACTGTTCTTCCTGCCGAGGATGTTTAAGTGATAAGCTTTCCATCCCTGGTGGGGCTAATAAAAATGAGCCACAACTTAAATAGAGCATCCGGATCTCAGTTTGATACCCTTTTGGATATCAATTTTGCCTCCACCCTGCCTGCACGACCCAGCCATGCACACAATTACTGCTGACGTACTTGAGGCTGCTGCTCGGGAAAGAGGGGAGGAGCCTTTTAACCTCATCAAAACAGCTTCATGCCACCTGCTCCCATGGCAGGAGAACAAAACTCGCCCACTTGGAACACGCACGGCGTCCACGTGTAGGGAACAAAGGTCTCTTTTTAACTAAATTAAGATGTAAAATAATTGTGGCATGTTCGCCATTAACTACTATAGACTCGCTGCTCAAACTATTTAAAATCATTCTATTTCCTAGAGACTTTCATTCTGTTCTGAGTATGTGTGCGTGTGTTTTACTGGGAATTGGACCCAGGGGTATTTTACTCCTGAGATACACCCCCAGACTCCCTTTTTGCAATTTTGAAACAGGTTTTCATTAAGTTACTGAGGGTCTTGCGAAGTTGCTGAGGCTGGCCTCGAACCTGTGATCCTCTTATCTCAGCCTCCCAAGTATACTGGGATTACAGGTGTGGGCCACCACATCCAGCTCATTCTCTCTTTAATATCGTACTGAATATAGACATATAATTCACATTGTATACCATAACTTGTTTACATGTGTGCAAGTGTGCCATACAGACATAAAATGTATGTATGTGTGTGTGTGTGTGCATGTCTTGGTTGGAAGTTGTATCTACTGCTTTTACTAAGAGCAAGTAAATAGTAAAATGTAGATTTTTTAATGTTAGGTTTGTGATATGGTAAAAATAATAATAAGTGATAGACTTCTGCTCAATTTTGAGAGGGAAGAATGTGCTTATTGTCCAATAGTGACCTGTAGATTTTTTTCCCATCACTTCCTTCCTTTTCTAGTAACTCTTTTTGGAAATGACCTTCATTTTGTAAGCTGATTTTTTTCAAGAGATATCACATCTAGATTCATAACTAATTTCTTATAAAACTTTGTTCTGTATTTAAAGTAATTTTTCATCCATCAACTTGACCATAAAAAAAAATAAACTAAAGGTCACTTTCCTAATTCTTCAAGGCCATCTGGGACTCTGCTCTGATTTTGTAAATTTTGCTTGTTTAACTTGTAAGTATCTGGGGGAAAATAAAATCAACACATTACATGACTATAGAATTTCTGATTTCACATGTTTTAAAGTGCATTCCGCAAGCTCGTCACTTCTTTCCTGGTCTCTGTGCATCCGCCCTCTGGTTGGGACAGCATGTCTGCTTAATGTATCCTGCAAGATTAGACAGATGAAAAGAAGAAAGAGAAATGCAATTGAGAATGGGAAGAGGACACAGCCCTGACTCTCCTTCTCTCATGTACTCTTTCTCTCCTCCCTCCCCCAACTCTCTCTCTCTCTCTGTCTCTCTCTGTCTGTCTGTCTCTCTCTCTTTCTCTCTTTCTCCCTCTCTCTCTCTCCCTCTTTCTCTCTCTCCCTCTCACCCTAAGACCTTAGCACACTGCGTAAAACTGCCTCAAGTACCACTTACAATCTAGGAACAGCTACCACACTGTAATCAAGAGGTTTGCTAATGTATCATTATTTGGAGGAGTGAAGCATCCTCATAAAAGTTGTGTTTTTGCACAGGGCCAAATGGGAAGATGATGCTTTATAGGGAAATTAGATGCAGACATTCTAGGGAGTGGAAATACTTCATCATGACTGATAATTTTACCAGCTTTAGGTGGCTATGTTTTGAACTATGGAGAACTTGAATAAACAAGTGTGACGCCCATTTCCACATATGAGAAAATAAGACCCAGATAAATAAAATGACATGCTTCCTTCCTCCCACGCATTGGCTCCTTGGGGCTAGAACCTGAGGCGGCCCTGTGGACCGCGGGTCTCACCAACTTCAACAGCAGAGTGGTCTGTCACTCGACGACTTCATCTACCAAATAATTCAAAAACAGCGAGGAAGCACTGGCGTACCGCTGCCAAGTGTGAAAAGAAGCGCCTCTATTTACCACAAACATCCGAAAGTAAAGGCATTTTTATCCCAAAAATATAGACAGAGCATATTTATAACAATAGATTATTCTTTTAAATTGAGTATTTTCAACTTTAGGAAACTATATGATATCCCCTGCCTGTCTTCCCTCCCTTCTTTCCTCTCTCCCTCGCCCCCTGGCTTCCTTCCTTCCCTCCTTTACTTTTTCCTCCCCCATCCCCTTCTTAGAGAATAGAACTTGGGAACCATCACATTATACCAATGTCATCTTCTCAGTCTGACACTCTCTTCATTCTAGGCCTCGGTGTCTGCTAATTGGACAGTTTCTTCTCTGGAGACAGATTAGTAACTAGGAGTTTACAGCACCATTGTGTATTGGCATCCAGAACTATTTCCTTAGGTCTCACTGAATAAAGTAGAAAAGGACTATACTCTTTCAAATAATCTTAGGACCAAATGTAAAACTCACTTCTACTCTTATTGTTTTTTTACATTTTGTGGTACTGGGAATTGAACCCAGGGGCATTCTACCTCCAAGCTACACCCCCCAGCTCTTCATATTATTTTTTTTTGAAACAGGATCTCGCTAGGTTGCTAAGGGTCTTGCTACATTGCTGACCCTGCAATCCTCCTGTCTCAGCCTCCCAAATACTGGGATTACAGGCGTGCGCCACCACACCTGGCTACTTGTACTCATTTTAATAATATCCAGAGAAAAATGCATTTGGCCAAAATTCAAGTTGAAAATAATAAAGGTATACAAAGACCCCCAAATGTTGAAGTTATATCTATGTGTTGGTTTATTTCTCCTGTGTCTTTATAAAATACACAGATGTCTCCAGTGTCCATAGGAAACCAGCCACCGAGATGCTTCATGCCTTGATACATCTCAGGTCAGGGTGGAGGTGACTTTTCCCTTTAGTACCGATGTAGGGAGTTGATGTCTTTGGGGTTAAATAGGCCCCTTCTGAGAAGGAGAGGGAGAGCCCGAAACTGCTTCTTATTCTATAAATCAGCCAGATGGTAGAGAGTACTTTTTGTATAAAAGTTAGGCAATTTAGATAAGTAAGAATTGACATAGAGCACTCCAGTTACCCAAATGAATAAAACCCTAAAGGGGGTTTTCAAAAACATCAAGAGGCACTCTCTAAAGCCATATCATAATTTATAACCAAGCCTTTCTAGCTTATTCCATGATCCGTACTCTTTCTATTATTCATTCCACATTTAGCTCAGGGAGGTGACCCCTCTGTTATAATGAAATTATTCCACTAGGGAAAAGGCTAATCTCCTTCCTATGCAATCAGGATTTCGAAGCATCCTGGAAACAGCACGAGATGAGTGTGTTGGTAGAATCAGAACCATATGCTGCTCATGGTTTCTGCCTATAACGATAGAGATGTTACACTCTGACTCGGGGTCATGGAGCGGCAGATGGCGATATGGGTGCTCCAAGACCCAGAGAACTCAGCGACTAAAAAAAAAAGATTTATAGCCTAATAATATATACAAAAGCTACACTTGTAGTGTCAAGGGAGCAAAATGACAAGAAGTAGAATATTTTCATGGCAAGAAGCTCATGAATAGACCCAGCCATCCCTCCTTTGTTTTGTCCAACAGATATTTTCCAGTGAAGATTTCAGAAATAAGTGTATTCATCTTTACACTTCAATCAATAAAAATATTGCTTAAAGAAGGATTTACATTTGTAATGAGTCAGATCAACTACCTCTTTTCTTTGAATGGACAAGTATACTCAAGTTTCAAATACTAGATCTTTCTACCCTGGTAATCTGTCTTAATTTACCACAGCCAAAACTAGGTGCTAGGCAGGCATGGTGGGGCATGCTTGTAATTCCAGTACTTGGGAGGCTGAGACCAAAGGATGGAAGGTTTGAGACCAGCCTCAGCAACTTAGTGAGACTCTCAGCAACCTAGAAGACTCTGTTCCAAAACAAACAAATAAAAAAAATAAATAAAAAGGGCTGGGGGTATAGCTCAAAGTTAGAATGCCTCTGGTTTCAAATCCCAGTACCACAAAAAAAATGGGTGTTTGTTCTCTGTGTTACAAAATATATAGTGAATGATTAAAAATAAGGTAATACTTTTTTCAAAATCTAAACATGTACTTTTCATTTTTCTTTCTTTCTTTCTTTCTTTCTTTCTTTCTTTCTTTCTTTCTTTTTTTCTTTCTTTCTTTTTTTGTGGGTGGGGGTACTGGAGATTAATCCCAGAGGTACTCGACCTCCAACCTCGACCCTCAGCCCTTTTTATTTTTCATGCTTTTGAAAAAGGGTCTTGATAGGTTGCTGAGAGACTCGCTACATTGCTAAGACTGTCCTTCAACCTACGATCCTCCTGTCTCAGCCTCCCAAGATTACAGGTGTGCGCCACCACACCCAGTTGTATTTCATTTTTTTTTAATGTGCTTCTCTGACATTCCTTAAGGAGTAGAATTCTTCCTTTCTTTTCCCAGGGTCCCAGCATAGTGGTTGCATCTAGTCAGTGGTAGGTGTTTATTGAATTAATGCATGATTATAGGTCTCAATAGATGGCATGTTCTGTACAAGCAGAAAATTCTAATTACCCATATAATGAGCAGAATAACATTTTATTCTTATTTAGTTATTTTTGTGGTACTGGGGATTGAACCCAGGGACATTCTACCTCTGAGATACACCCCCAGACCTATTTTATTTTTTATTTTGCAACAGGGTCTCTCTAAATTGATGAAGGCCTTGCTAAGTTGCTGAGGCTGGCTTTCAGCCCGTGATCCTCCTGTCTCAGCCTCCCAAGTACTGGAATTAGAGGCATGGGCCACCATGCCAAACTTGAACATAAAATAAATTAAAAAAAATAAAATTATATAGTGGGTGTGGTTGTACATGCCCATATCCTATTACTTGAAAGGCTGAGACAGGAGGATAGCAAGTTTGAGGCCAGTGTGTGGTCACTTAGCAAGATCCTGTTTCAAAATAAAAAAAAAATTAAAAATAGGGCTGAGGATAAAACACTCCAGGTTTCAACCTCCAGTCCCACAAAATAAACAAATAAAATTATAAATGAAAATTTAATTATAGAAGGAGCCAGTGGGATGTGGTGGCACATTCCTGCAATTCCAGTAGTTGGGAGGCTAAGATAGGAGGATTGCAGGTTCAAGGCCAGCCTCAGAAACTTAGCAAGGGCCTCAGCAACTTTTTAAGACCCTCTTTCAAAATTTGAAAATTAAAATAGGGCTGGAGGTATAGCTCAGAGATCGAATGCCCCTGGGTTTAATTCCTAGTATCGTGAGTACGCATACGGGCGCGTGCATACACACACCTTCACCAATAAATAAATAATAAAAATAGAAGTAGTCAAACTAAAACCCAAACATTTGAGTAAGGGAAGTCTATTCAAAGGGATTATATAATTATTCTAACTGAAAAATCCAAAATAACCAGTTTGAGGTTGACTAGAAATAATGAGATAATTCCATAAGAAGACCAGCTAAATATACAAACATAAGGATCCTAGTTAGAGGAAATAATGCCATACATCTGAGATACTGTCTTAGCTCAGGGATCTATAATAAAATACTACAGATGGGGTGGCTTCCCCAGTTCTGGAAGTTCAAGATCAAGGTGCTGTTAACTTTGATTCCTGAAGTGGGCCCCCTTCCTTCCTGGAGCTGCTGCCTGCTGTTAATGGCTGCACAGAACAGAGGAGAGAGAGAGAGAGAAAGAGAGAGAGAGAGAGAGAGAGAGAGAGGTTCTATTGCCATTGTAAAGGTCCCACGCTTTGGACCTCATCTAAACCTAATTATCTGTCAACCACCCACCCCCACCAGTACCATAGCATGTAGGATTTGGGACCTCAACATATGAATCTTTGGGAGACATAAACAGTCCATAGCAGAACCATGAAAGAAGATATAGGGAACTAGAGGGATTCCTTCTTTTAAATTAGAATCAATTTTATAAATAATTAGTCCTTACTAAACTCACTGTAGTGAATATAATTCCAATTTAAGTAAAATTGGCACTGATGGCACTTGGAAGATTATTGGCATATATCTACCCAACAAAATATTAAAATATTCTGCAAAACTACATTGATTTCATTGAAGTGTAGCACAAAAAATTACCGTAAATCAATAGAAGAGGTTAAAAAGTCCAGGACAAGTATATGTGGATATTTAGCACATGATAAATATGCCTATCAATAAGTAATGAAATTAAATAGAGAGATGCATGGATACATACACAAAAATATTTTATAATTCCTTGTGTAAAAATAAATCTAGACACTTGCAACTCAAAAGTGTGTCCTAGAACCTACAGCATGAATATGATCTGGGGAGTTGCTAAATACATCCAAGTTCAGGTGCCTTTGCAGACTGTCTTAGTTGGCGCTGCCACAATAAGCTCTCATAGCCTGAATGACTTAAACAACAGAGAATCACTGCCCACTATTCTTTTTTTGTTGTTGTTGTTTTTGTTTTTGTTTTGCAGTACCGGGGATTGAACCCAGGGGCGTTTTACCTACGAGCTACACCCCAGCCCTATTTTTTATCCTTTATTTTGAAACCGGGTCTCACTAAGTTGCGGAGGGCCTCACTCACTAAGTAGCTGAGGCTGGCCGCGAACCCGGATCCTCCGGTCTCCGCCTCCAAGTACTGGGATTACAAGCATGCGCCACCACGCCCAGCCACTGCCCACCATTCTGATGGTAGTCTGAGATAGATGCCAGCACAGGCAGGTTCTGAGGAGGGCTCTTTCCCTGGCTCCTCACTTGGCAGAGAGAGAGAGAGAATGAGAGAGCATTCATTTCTTTTTCACAAAGGCACTAATCCCACCATGAGGGCACCACCCTCGTGACTTCATTACCTCCCCAAGACCCATCTCCAGAGGCCATCACCTTGAGGATTGGAGTTTCAACATGTAGATTTGGGGGGATTCCAACATAATGGCATCTGAGTCAGGATGTGCATTTCAACCTGTGCTTAGATGATCGGGTAAATAGTAATATTTGAGAAACATTGTCCAAGTGATTTTCCTGTGTTGATGGAAATGGTATGCATCTTATCTATTGAATATAATAATCACTGCTTATGTGTGGCTATTGAGCACTGGAACTGTGGTTAGCACAACAGAGGAACTGTATTTTTAATTTTGTTTTATTTTATTTAATTTCAATATGAAATCTATGTGGAAAGTGGCTACTTATCAAACAGTGGAGCTCTAGATTGAAATATTTATATGTAAAAATATGAATTTAATGAAAGAAACTTTAATACGATCTTGAGCTGGAGATGGCCCATCTAAAGATAAAATCAAAGCTATAAACAATTAAGTGAAAACCAAGGAAACTGAATGCAGAAGTGGAAAACATCTCAATGGGGAAACATTTAAATGGAGAAAAGATTATGAAGTTAAATAAAAACTGAAATTATAATATATATAAGAGCTAAGAAGTTACATATTCCTGTATTATTAAAAAAAGAAAAAATTCTTATAAACAAGAAAGAAATAAGCACCAGAGTATTGAACGAGGATAAACAACAGGAATGGGTCATTCATAAAATAAGAAATTGAAATGGCAAATAAATGTAGGAAAAGATGTTTAACTTTAGCTTTAACGAAATGCAAATCAAATCACCAATGGGTCTTAATTTTTCATAATGGCCCATGCTAGCATACACAAGGAGAAAAAAATTGTATAAATGTCTTCAAGTAAATGTAGGGAAATCTGATGGCATTTCAATTTCTTTTTAATGTGCACAGTTCTTGAAATAACAATTCTACTTTAAGAACATAATGAGTCCTGGAGATTCTGTATGTTTGAGGTTCTTCAGGGTTTATAGTAGCAAACATTCCAAAGCATTCTACTTTTCTAATAGTAGGAGATTGAAAATTAATTGTTATGTAGCTATTAAAATGACCATGCATACTTACGTTCATTTATGTTAATGTGGCTACAGTAAGGAGGGTGAGAGCCCTAGCTCTGAGAAGGAAGACCAGGCTGCTGGACTCTTACCTCATCCCTGCTGTGCCACAATGGGCAAAACACCTAACTTCTCCCTGTCTCCGTTTATTGATTGAAAAGTGACCATAATAATAGTAAGACTCCTATTATGGAAATTATTTGGCATAAAAGTCCATGCTAAAAATATTGTTTCTAGCTTTTATTTATTTTATTTTTATTTTATTTTATTTATTTTATTTTATTATTTTATCTTATTTTATTATTTTATTTTATTTTATTTTATTTTATTTTATTTTATTTTATTTTTGTAGTACCAGGGATTGAACCCAGGGGCATTCTACCTCCAAGCTACATCCCCAGCCCTTTCTATTTTTTGTTTTGAAACAGGGTCTTGCTGGGGTGCTGAGAGTCTCACTAAATTGCTAAGACTGGCCTCGAGCCTGATCGTCCTGTTTCAGCCTCCCAAGTACTGGGATTATAGGCATGTGCCACCACACCTGGCCTGTTTCTAGGATTTAATAAGTATCAACGAACATGAGGTGATCTTAAGAATAGATGCAATAATAGTAATAGGGAGCAGCATTTGGAAATATAAGCAATGGTAAGAATGTCTTTTCCAAGTCACACATTAGTTTGTGTTATCAAATCCAGTGACCATTTCTCTTCCTTCATCTTCCCACTTGAAATACGACCTACTGTGATCATCCATGGAATTGCGTTGTTCTTCCTCTTATTTGTGACCTCTCCTTCATGGTATCCTTTGCTAACTCTCTCCTTTGTTTGAATTTTATATTTACTTATTTATTTATTTTTTGTCAATTTATTTATTTATTTTGGTATTGGGAATTGAAGCTAGGGGTATTTCTACCTTCGAGCTACACCCCAAGCCCTATTTTATCTTTTATTTTGAAACAGGGTCTCACTAAGTTGCAAAGGGTCTCCTTGAGTTTCTGAGGCTGGCCTCAAATTTGTGATCCTCCTGTCTTAGCCTCCCAAGCACTGGTGTGAGCCACCATATCCAGCTGTTTTAGTTTTAAATGTTGGAATGCCCTAAATCTCAGGTCTGACTCTCCTATCCCTTCTATGTCCAGATTTTCTTTCTGATTCCACTTTGTAAAAGCAAACCAACCCGGTCACTCATTGTCACAATAACCAGAATAATTTCTTTTTAAGTACGTATCACCGTATTGATCTTCTTCATACACCTGTATATATATATATGTATATTGGATACCTATTTTACTACTGCTTTAATTTTACCAGTTTCTTCTTAATGAATCCTAATGCAAGCCCCAGGAGAACAAATAGCTTGCATGTGCTGGCTCATCTTTGCATCCTGACATATAGATCAATGTCTTATATATAGGAGGTATTAGCCGGGCGTGGTGGCACACGCTTGTAATCCCAGTACTTTGGGAGGCGGAGACCAGAGGATCCAGGTTCGCGGCCAGCCTCATCTCTCTCTCTCTCTCTCTCTCTCTCTCCCTATCTCTCTCTCTCTCTCTCTCTCTCTTTAGTGAGGCCCTCCGCAACTTCGTGAGACC
>PVJS01005925.1:0-62035 GCA_004027185.1 Glis glis | reverse complement strand
GAGGAGGAGGGGAGGGAGGGAGGGAGGGAGGGAGGGAGGAAAGAAGGGAGGAAAGAAGGAAGGAAGGAAGGAAGGAAGGAAGGAAGGAAGGAAGGAAGGAAGGAAATAACTGGGGGGGTGGAATTCAGTGGTATAGCACTTGCCTAGCATGTGTGAGGTCCTAGGACTGATCCCCAGAAACACACATACACACACACACACACACACATACACACACACACACACACACAAAGGTGAAATAAGATATTTTCATTTAAGGAAAACTAAATTCATCTCTAGCACACGTATGTTATAAGTAATACTAAAGGAAGCTCTCCAAGTTAAATGAAATAAAACCAGATGGGAACTTGGATCCTTGGAAAAGTGTGAGGAGCACCAAAAATTATGAAGATTTGGATAAATGCGAAAGACTATATTTTTGTCCTTTTCCACTTAATCTTCTTATGTTTCCACTCTGATTTTCCACTATATTTTCTTTTTTTTTTTTTGCAGCACTGGGGATTGAACCCAGGGGCGTTCTACCTCCGCGCTACACCCCAGGCCCTATTTTTTTATACTTTACTTTGAAACCAGGTCTCACGAAGTTGCGGAGGGCCTCACTAAGTAGAGAGAGAGAGAGAGAGAGTGCTGATGCTGGCCGCGAACCCGGATCCTCCTCCGGTCTCCGCCTCCCAAAGTACTGGGATTATAAGCGTGCGCCACCAGGCCCGGCTTTCCACTATATTTTCTTAAAATCCCATACTGCTGGTTAAAACATGTTTCTCACTTTGTCTAGCATATATAAATGTTTTATATTTAACAACTAGAACATCTAGGATGGGAGAAGTATGGGTCTATAAGGTTGTAAGACTTCTATATTTTACAATAAATACTTTACTACAATAAATAGTTAACTGTTATCTATAAATGGGCTTGTGAAACATTATGGATGTATATTGCATTTGCTAGGACAGCCTGTATAAAAATAATGCAAACCATAAAAAAACCTGATAAAATGTGCTTTGTCAGGGTTAAAATACGCTCTTTGGAAGTCACACTTCAAGTAATCGAAGGGGCTGGGATGTAGCTCAGTAGCAAAATATTTTCCTTTCAAGTGCAATGCTCTGGGTTTGATCCCCAGCACCAAAGAGAAAAACAAAAAAGAGATCCTCCAAAAAAACAAATAAAGCAAGTCATAACTAGGAAAGTTTTTGCAAAATATGTATCCAATGAAAGACTTGTATCCAGAATAAAGAACTTTTACAATCCAATAATAAAAGACAAAAAACCTAATAAAACACGGACAAAACTTTCAAGACACACTTCTCAAAGAAGATACATCAATCCATAAGAAGCCCCTGAAGAGATGTTCTTCATCAGTGGTCTCCATAAAACTACAAGTAAAGTCATATGAGTTGCCACTATGCATACGTTACATTGGCTGAAGTTATGTGTTGATGAGGTTACAGAATGACTGCAACCCTATTATACTGTGGGTAGAAATGGAAAATAGTATCGCTATTTTAGAAAACTGTGTCAGATACCTTATAAAGTTAAGCTTCTATTGACTATAAGCACTTCCACTCATAGGTATGAGAAATAAAAACAAATGTCCATACAAGATGTAAACACAAATGCTCGTAGAAGCATTATTTATAAAAAGCTCTAAACTGGAAAGAACCCAAATGTCCAGCAATTGGTGAATGTATGGGAACACGTTTGCATTTCCCTACAATGGAATACTATTCAGCAGTGAAAGGGAATGGACTATTAAAGCATAGGACAACATGGAAGGATCTCAGAAACTTCATGGTAAGCAAAAGAAGTCAATGATATGAACTCCACGAGTCATAGGATCCCTTTCACGTGACATTCTACTAAAATTCTGCAGTGACAGAAAGTATACCAGTGGTCCTCTAGGGCCAGGGTGGGCATGGGGAATTAACTGTAAACAAAGAAACAATTCAGGAGGAGTGAACTGGGTGAACTGTTCTGTATCTCGATTGTGGCACTATTTCCACAATTGTATGCATGTATCAAAACTTGTTAAACTGTACACTTAGTATTGGTAAAATTTCTGATATGAAATTATACCCTCAAGAACAAAAATATGGGAAGAAAAAAAGTGAAGAGCAAGATGCTACAAAGACATCCAGTTTTCAGAGGTCATAATACATTTTTTTGTACTGGGGATTGAATCCAGGGGCATTCTACCTCTAAACTATACCCTCGACCCTTTTCTAAAATGTATCCTTTTTTTAAATTTTTGAAACAGGTTCTTGCTAAGTTGTTAAGGGTCTCACTAAGTTGCTGAGGCTGGCCTCGAACCTTCCATCCTCCTGTCTCAGCCTCCCAAGAACTGGGATTACAGGCATGTACCACCACACCCAGCTCTAGTACCAGTTCTTAAACTCTTCTGTGTCAACAACCACTTAGGAAGTCTAGTAAAACTTATCCTTCTCAGAATAGTTTCTTTATTATTGTGGTAAATATACATAAAACGTAAACTTCACCATTATGAAACTTGTAGTACAGTAGCATTGAGCACATTCATTTGTGTGTGTGTGTGTGTGTGTGTGTGTGTGTGTGTGCAACCATCTCCACCATATATTCACAGAGCTCTTTTAATCTACTCACAATAAGACTTTGTACCCATTAAACACTGACTTTCCATTTTCCCTGTAGTTCTTGTCCCTGGCAGCCACCATGCTACTTTCTATTTATGTGAATTTAACTAGACTGTGTACTTTACTTACATAGAATTATGCAACATTTGTCTTTTTTTGTGACTGGCTTATTATACTTAGCATAAAATTCTCAAAGTTCATCCATGTTGAATTTTAGGTCAGAATTTCATTCCTCTTTAAGGGTAACAACAACAAATGCTGGCGAGGATGTGGAGAAGTAGGAACTCTAATACACTGTTGGTGGGATTACAAATTAATGCAACTGCTATGGAAAACAGTGTGGAGGAATGGGAATGAACCTACTGTATGACCCAGCAATACCACTTCTAGGCTTCTACCCAAAAGGACTGAAACCAAACTACCAGAGTAATGCATGTGTATCTATGTTTATAGCTGCACAATTCACAATTGCCAAACTTTGGAACCAGCCAAGGTGTCCATCGACAGATGAATGGATCACAAAACTATAGGATATGTACACAATGGAATTTTACACAGCCACAAAGAATTACAAAATTACATCATTTGCAGGGAAATGGAGAGAACTGGAGAACATTATGCTAAGTGAAATTAGTAAGTCACTAAGAGTGAAAAGTTGGATGTCCCCCCTAATATGTGGAAGCTAGATAGAATGGGACTTAGAAGGGACTCCTGACAAAGAAGAAGAAAACTTCAGATGAACAAAGAAGATGACCTAACTGAGGGAGTTGGGAGGGGGTTGGAGGGAAACACACTATAGCACATGAGGTATATACACAGACTTATAAGACTCAATCACTATACGGAGCATGAAAGGGAGGGAAGGGGGAGGGAATGGGGTGGGATTTGAGGGAGGGCTAAATGAGCAATGTGTGCATGTATGATGCTGCTAACCTAATGTGTATCAAGATGTATAATTACAATGCACCAATAAATGATTAAAAAATGTATTAGAATGAAGACTACCGTTGCTAAGTTTGGGTAAGAACGGCACTGTGGTTAGCTCTTTGGTAAGGAAGTATGAGTGTCATGCTGACATGCAATTCACTTTGACCCATATATTTTTTTTTAAATAATGATGGGTTGAAACCTCCAATTTTCAGACTCATCATTGCAAAGAGAATTACACTTTCAAATCTTTCTTAGTGAGGCAAGGATGGGATTCTTTCAGGAGGCACCAGATTTCTCCAGAGCTTCAATTATTTCAATTATAGTAGATTTTATTTTGTCTTCAGATCAGTGAGTTCATTTTTGGCAAGGTCAATCTCTTTAAAAACAATTTATATCTAAAAGAAAAGGCCTGCACATCTAGAGTTAATTTTTATGCCATCAAGATAAATGGGGAAAACATTTGAATGGGCTCTCAAGTATTTGCTGGTGTTCACTATTTCTCTATCCAAATATATTTTTTCTTGCTTTAGCATGTATTTTTTTTATTGGTGCATTGTAGTTGTACATCATAATAAGATTCAAAGTGATACACTCATATATACACACAGCATTTCTTGGTGTGTTTCTCCCAGCCTTTGTGTGTGTGTGTGAGCCCAGGGGCATCCTCCCTCCAAGCTACACCCCCAGTCCTTATCCAAATATATTAATGGAGAAGTTTCTACTTCAATTTCACATTGCAAAAGCACTCTGTCCAGTGTTTGAAAGTTTGCAAAGATATTGGCCTCTACGCTCTTCTTCCATGCTAGCAGCTTAACCAAGAAAGTTATAAATTTTCCAGTTGTATCATCATGGTGATCTCAGAACCTCAAACTAACTTATTTCATCGATACAATTAAGTATGTCTGCAAGATAAACTGACCTAAAGATAAAATCCCCTAATCCAAAATGTTTCACAATTTTCCCTAAATGCAGAACTTCCAATCCTGGTTCAATCAAAGACTTGTCTTCTTGTCTGCCAGTGAACTTTGTCACCCCTAGAAATCATCAACATCTTTACCCTGCACTGCAGTTTGTGTACACCCGGAGACACTGTTGATGCTCATCACTGTTTCAGTATTGCACTAGCGGTCACACTCGCTGCCAGATCTCACCGTCCTCCCCTCTGCACACAGGGACGAGTGGGCCAATTCCCAGGAGACTCTGTCTGCTGGCTGGTCAGCCAAGAAATGGAGAGACGGCTGGTTTCCACACTGGAGACTCAGCCGTCTATGGTGACATTCATTTTTTCCTATTTATAATTATTTGTTGACATATGTGTCACTAGGTCCATGGGAGTGTAGACCAAGCAAGTTTAAATATCTCAGGGTCGAGATAATTTTGAAGTCTACTCGTTAAAATAATTTATGGTTGTAAACAGATTGCTCCATGGGCATAGGCCATCCCCAGTGCAGTGAGCTACGAGGGCGGCAAAGTGTTTTTGCATTTGTATTCCTTTTGGTATGCTCCCTGGGCTATGAAGTTATGGTCTTCACATGCAACATAGGATGCAAGCGATATTCATATTATTCTGTAAAAATACCATACATTTAAAAATATGTTTTCCAAGCCAGGGGCAGTGGTGTATGCCTGTAATCCTAGTACTTGGGAGGCTGAGACAGGAGGATCACAGTTTGGAGACCAGCCTCAGCAACTTAGTGAGACTCTCAGCAACTTAGCAAGACCCTGTTTCAAAATAAATAAAATAGGACTGGAGGTGTAGCTCAGAAGTAGAATATCCCTGGGTTCAATCCCCAGTACCAAAATAAGCAATTGAATAAAAAAAATAAAAATCTCTTTTCCAGACACTGTGAAAGCTTTCAGATAGAAAAACCCAAGCAACTCTCTACTTGACAATGGCTGAGATTCAGAAATGACATAGATTCTGAACTACTGCTGTCATCTGCATATCCACTGGATTAAAATTTGGGATAAATTGTAAAATGTGCTGTATTTTGTTTACTTGTTATGTAAAATTTTAAAAATACTTACAGTCCATTTAGTTAATATAAAATCTACAGGTGCACTGTCACTTAACGCAGAGGATACACTACCTAAACCATTAACAGAGTCCTTTAGCCCGGCGTGGTGGCTCACGCTTGTAATCCCAGTACTTGGGAGGCTGAGACCGGAGGATACGGGTTCGAGGCCAGCCTCAGCTACTTAGTGAGGCCCTCTGCAACTTAGTGAGAACCTGTTTCAAAATAAAGAATAAAAAATAGGGCTGGGGATGTAGCTCGGAGGTAGAATACCCCTGGGTTCAATCCTCAGGACCAAAAAAAAAAAAAAAACCAGAGTCCTTTATTATCATTATCAAGTATTATGTACTGTGCATACGTACCTGCTCCATTCTTATACAACTGGCAGCCTAGTAGGCTTGTTTATAGCAGAACATGTGAGCAAGGTGTCTTGTGACCATGTCTGGACAGCCACGATGTGACTAGGTGATAGGAACTTCCGCTCCATTATAATCCTATGGGACCACCATAGTCTATGTTGTCCATTATTGACCCGAAGTCAATACTTGGTTCTGTGCAGATTAAACATGCTAAAAACAACCGGGTGTGGTGGCACATGCTTGTAATCCCAGTACTTTGGGAGGCAGAGACCGGAGGATCCTGGTTCGCAGCCAGCCTCAGCTCTCTCTCTCTCTGTCTCTCTACCTAGTGAGGCCCTCCACAACTTCGTGAGACCCGGTTTCAAAATAAAGCATAAAAAAATAGGACCGGGGGTGTAGCGCGGAGGTAGAACGCCCCTGCGTTCAATCCCTGGTACCGCAAAAAAAAATGCTAAAAACACAAATGCTGAGCTCCCAAATTTCAATTAGACCAATATCATTTTAGGTTTGTTTTTATTTACTTATTTTTACGTCCTCAATTTGAGTTGAAATGTCAACGACAAAGGATAACAACTCCTGCCATCGTTTTTTGCCCTTGAGTTGCTGATGTGATGCAATAAAGAAATACAAATGCCATAGCATTTATGGGCAAAACGTCTGGTTAATTAAAGCATGAATTTGCCGGGCGTGGTGGCGCACGCTTGTAATCCCAGTACTTTGGGAGGTGGAGACCGGAGGATCCGGGTTCGCGGCCAGCCTCAGCGCTCTCTCTCTCTCTCTCTCTCTCTCTCTCTCTCTCTCCTTGTCTCTGTCTCTCTCTCTCTCTACCTAGTGAGGCCCTCAGCAACTTCATGAGACCCGGTTTCAAAATAAAGTATAAAAAATAGGGCCGGGAGCGTAGCGCGGAGGTAGAACGCCCCTGCGTTCAATCCCCGGTACTGCAAAAAAAAAAAAAAAGCATGAACTTAGCAAATAGATAACGTGCTTCACATCTGTCCAGGCTAAAAATGCTCCTAAGCAAGATTTTTTTTGGGTGGGAAGATGGTAGAGTGAGCAAATCTCAACTCAAAAGGGTTGGGACCTTCCCAAGCTGTGAATTTACTGACTCACAAAACTCATTCCTTGACATATCCTATAAAGTTGCCAAATGCAGGCAGTTCCGTCCTACTGGGGAGGCTTAAATAAAACCATGTGTTGCAAATAGTTGTGCTGGTTTGTAAAACAGAATGAAGGAAAAAACTAGAAGTGATTTTCCTGTCTAATGACATGTTCTGGAATAGTTAACACTGTATTTAACTTCTTGAAGCAAGTTGACAGCCTCCTATTTCCTTTCAGTATGTAACTGGTTGAAACTACAGACGTCGTTTTATGTAATCATCTCCTTTTTTTATATTCACTATTTACATGCTAATGCCATCAAAGAAAAGTTCTCATTTGTGAGCTCCTTTTGAAATGACAAAGATTGCCAATGCTTTGGAAAGAGTAAAAAGTTTTTTGCCGTTGTTGTTTGGTGTTTGTGTGTGTGTGTGTGTGTGTGTGTGTGTGTGTGTGTGTGTATGTTTGTCAAACCACTTTCACTTCAAGTAATAGTTTTATACCCTGCACAGGTGGGTCCCTGTGACATTTGAAGGACAGCTGGGTTTGCTACTTTTAGGAAAGAAAAGCTCTATGTATCTCTTCAAGCACAGACATGCCTAGACTCTTTCAGTATCTCCTAAAGAAATTTGGTTGACAGCCATTAGGTCATGAACTTCATCAGAAATGATCATGATTCCTTGGTTATGAACAACTGAGACTAAGTCTGATGTTAGAGTGAAAAGGAAATGTATCCGAAGACCTTGACCATGGGAGGCTGGAGAAGGAGGCTTGGGTGGGACAAAGATGTAGGAATGGCCATGGAAGCTACTAAGAGATAGAGAATAATTAACTGAATTAACTGCCTTCCTGAAAAGAGAAAAGGTCAGGGTCTCCTGGGTGAATGAAAAGGTAAGATTTTCCAAACTCTGCAGTTAATCAGTGGAAAGCATAATGGAACAAATAATTTAGAGTTCTTTCTTTTTAAAGTTGACAATATTATACTAAGAAGATGCCAAAGCCGGACATGGTGGTGCACACCTGTAATCCTTGTACTTGGGAGGCTGGGACAGGAGGATCACAGGTTTGAGGCCAGCCTTAACAACTTATCAAGAGCCTCAGCAACTTAGCAAGACCCTGTTTCAGAATTAAAAAATAAACCTGGTGTGATGGTGCACACCTGTAATCTTAGCACTTAGCAGTCTGGGACAGGAGGATCTCAGGTTCAAGGCCAGTCTGAGCAACTTATCAAGACACTCAGAAACTTAGTGAGACCCTGCTTCTGAATAAATAAATAAATAAGGTGGGGGGTGTAGCTCCATTTTCTCTCTAGCTTCCACATATGAAAGAAAACACATCCTTTTACTTTCTGAGAGTGGCTAATTTCAGCATAATATTTTCTAGCTCTATCCATTTTCCTGAAAATGATATAATTTTGTTCTTCTTTATGGCTGAGAAAAAAATCCTCTGTGTGCATATACCACAGAAGCAAAATTTAAACTAGGGTAAATGTTTAAAAACCCAAAAAAAGAGAAGGAGAAAGAGGAGGAGAAGGAGGAGGAGGAGGAGGAGGAGGAGGAGGAGGAGGGAATTTATTGTCCCGTGAGATTAAAATTCCAGGGATAAGCTAGGCGTGGTGGTGCATGCTTGTAATCCCAGTACTTGGGAGGTTGAGACAGGAGGATCGCAGGTTGAAGGCAGCTTCAGCAACTTAGGGAGGCCTTCAGCAACTTAGTGACACCCTATAACGAGAATTAATAAATGGGATGGCATTAAACTAAAAAGTGTCTGCTCATTCAAAGGAAGCCATCAAGAGTCTAAAGAAAGAACTTGCAGAATGGGAGATCTTTGCCAGCTATTCCTCTGATAAAGGACTGATATCTAGACTATACAAAGAACTTAAAAGACTTAACACTAAAAAAAAAATAAAGAAATGGGCAACTGAAGTAAATAGACAATTCACCAAAGAAGAGATTAAAATAAAAAATAAAATAAGACTGGAGGGTATAGCTCAGAGAGCCCCTGAGTTCAAGCCCCAGTACCACAAAACAAACAATGACAAAAACATGAACTCCTGGAGATAAGTGACTTCAAGCATTGTGGCCTCTGGCAGCTCAGAAAACCCCTAACAGTCACTCTCAACCCTTGACCCCAGCGTGCAGGCAGCTCCCTTCCAGCGTCTCTTGGCTACTGTCAGAGCCATCGGGCAACCTGTGCCTGTGGCAAAGGATGCAACAGGCAGTCCACATTAAAGGGACGCAAATAGCTTCAGACAGTATGAAAAGAGGTTCGACTTCACTCATAACTACAGAAACTCAAAATTTAACATTGCTATCAAGGTCTTCACTCGCCAGCTTGGCAGAAACGAGGGACTTTGGGAGTGTCTAACACTGGCCCAGACGGGAAGAAACAGCCCCTCTCATGAACGGTGGATGGGAACACGGCTACTTTCTTTTGACATAAATTTGACGATAATTTTGATTCAGCAACTTCATTTCTAAGACCATTTGATAGAAAGCATTACAGAGTTCTATATTTTAAACAGAACATTTATAAGTTGGAAAACATATGTGTGCAGGGATATTAATTACAGCATTACTTGAGATTGCAAAGACGAGAAATAAAATAAATATTGCAGGCGCAAAAAGTATAGAGTCGCGGTAACTAATGCTAAAAGGAGCACAAGGAAAAACACTTTCAATTAGTGTTAACTTGAATATAAATTGATACAATAGTTAAGAGAGAGAGAGCGAGCTATCAAATATTGAGGTGCATCGACTTGTCAATATAGCAATTCCACTTCAAGAAATTTATTTTGTTAAATACTTGCATGAAAATAGGTGAATATGGAAATTCATTATAGCAGCACAATAGAGAAAAACTTGGAAATGAAATCTAATTACTAGACTCATGATGTATTTGTACAGCTTGTTTTACCTTAATGTCATCAAATCTATTAATTTTCCCATTATAATCTGATTCTTTTTCTTTTCTTTTCTTTTTTACTGGGGATTGAACCCAGTGGCATTCTACCTCCAAAATACACCCCAGCCCTTTTTATTTCTTATTTGGAAACAGAGTCTTGCTGAGTTGCTGAGCCTGGACTCAAACCTGTGATCCTCCTGTCTCAGCCTCCAAAGTACTGGGATGACAGGCATGTGCCACCACGCCCGGCTTTATAATTTGCAACTTATGCCTTGTTGAAGAAATCCTTCCATACTTTGAGATCATAAAATAGTCTGAGCTTTAAGAGTTTTGAAGTTTTGCAACAGAAATGTAAGTCTGTAAGCCACCTGTAGTTTATTCTTGGGCACTAGGTGAGGTGACAAAGTTTTCGTTTCTGCATGGCAGAACAATAAGCCCAGCATTGAGCATCCATCCTTCTGCAATTATTTGTAATTCTGCTTCTTACACACACAAATTCCCTACTAATGTGTAATTCTGTTTCTCATGTCTCTACCCTAGCCGCATGTCAGTTTGTCTACTGATGACAACAAGCAATTGTAAAATATTGTTAAAATAATTATTTCTAGATTGACATTTATTTTTACCCTCAATGCTTCAGAAATATTCCATCGTCGTCTATCATCTCTTTTGCTGAAGAGTGGTTAACTAGCAGGTTGACAGTCATTCCCTTGTAGAATCAGACTTTCTCTGGTCATTTCTAGAATTTTCTCTGCATCCTCCTCGTCTGATCGATGTTTTTCAGTTTCACTATGCAATGTCCAGGTATGTAGTAACGTTTCCAAATTGTCTTCATTTTTAGAATTTTCTTTGGAGAACCTGTTCTTTCTTGAATTCAGCAGACTCAGCCATTACCTCTTCACACATTATGTTTCAGCTAAAATTCTTTTCTTCTGATATGCTTAACTAAACTATGTTGAAGCCTCTAAGTTTATCTCCCATAACTCTTATCTGCTATTTCATATTTATAATCTCTTTGCTTCCCTGTTCTTCTTTCTGGGTGAAATCCTCAGTGATATGTTCCAGTTACTGTATTTGTTAAATTTGTTTGACTCAACACAGAGCTTGGCTCAGCCATTGATTTATTCTAATGGACTTATTTGTTAGAGCAGTTTTAGGTTCACAGCAAAATCGTTTGGAAGGTACAGAGGTTTCCCATGTACCCCTTTCCCCACATGCACCTCCTCCACTATCAACACCCCTCCTAGAATGGTACCTGGGTTAACACATTATTATCACCCAGAGTCCATAGCTGACATTTGGCTCAACTCTTAGTCTTATGCTTTCTATAGGTTTGGATAATGCATAATGACATGCATTCATCAGTTTAGTATCATATTCATCCATTAATTTTTAAAATTTAATGATCACATTTTAATTTCTTGATTTGAATTGGTTCTGTTTTATGTTGGCTATTTCTAATTTTACGCCTGCATTTTTTAAAATATTGTCTTATTCTTTCTGATGGATGTTAGTCTTACCTATGTTTTTCAAGAAACTAAGTTATTTCAACTCATTCTTCAGGTTGCTACATGATTTATATTGAACTGAAAGGAACCAATCTTCTTTTGAAATTTTATTGACAATTTTTCTTATTGTTATATTTCTTTCCTACTTTTAATTTGCAAGCCCGTTTTAAGGAAAGTTCTACCTCTATCTCTGTCTTCCTTGTTTTTTGCTTCCTCCTCCTGCTCCTCCTTCTCTTGCTCTTCTCCTCATTTTTTCCTCTCCCTCTCCTTCTTCCTTTTTTTTCCATATGTGTGTCTCCATTAAACCTCTCAGGAATCCAGTCCAAGACCACCAGATCACATACTGGGGAGTGGTTTGGAAGCCCTCTCCTCAGTGACATTGGGTGTGATGCTGACCTTGTCACTGAGCTCAGCCGTTCCTGATCAGGAGATGTTTCTGTCCTCCATCTCTCTTGTCACTCACACTCCAAGCCTATTCAGGGGCAGGCAGTACTTTTGTAACCACCTCTCATGAACTGGGGAGACCACTTGAGGCTCCCATTTTGATCAGGGGCAGGTTCCTTCCTCCTGGCCCTTGTGGAGTTGCTCGTTGATCTTGACACCCTGAGAGAGGAATTCTGGGCCACTGCTGGTTTCTTTGGGACTCAAAGGCTCCAATGCCCCTGATTCATCCCTGATGAGATCCTTGAGCTTCTGACCCACTTCAGAGCCATAAGCTATTCATTTTCATTCTTGGTTCAGTCTTTTACTTTTCTATTTGTTTGTTTATTTTATAATTATTTTATTTGGGTTGCATTCAAGGGAATGCTTGGGAGAGCTTAACCCTTGGGGCACATTTTTTAAAAATATACTTTTATTGGTGCATTGTAATTATATATCATAATGAGGTTCAGAGTGCTAGAACATATCTGCACACAACACTTGCTGTGTTTCTCTCCAGATACCACTCAATTTCTTAATAGTATCTTTCAATGCTATATTCTTAAAATATAGTGCAGAATCCAAAGTATGAGTTTGCAATGCTTTCTCAAGGAGAGGTGCCCCTAATAAAAGATTTTAAGTCTGTGGATACTGAGAGATGTGATACCATTCCTCTGAATTCAAGTAATTCAACGGAAGCTTAATTCAACAGATTGAAACTTGTTCCATTGGCCAGAAAAATCTCAAAAGGTTTTCCTCTATTGTGTAATGGCCATGAATTTCAACTCTAAGACCAATTATGTGCCCAATGGATCAAAGAGTTTTCAAAGTTAAAAGTGTATGCTTTGAATTTATTAATATTGAGGATCTTCTTAGGACATCTTTATCCATTGTATAATTTTCATGTGGTAAGTGCTATTCCATAAAAATGTGAGCAGCTCTAAAATAAAAATGATAAACTTTGCTGATGTAGTGGTACCAGGGAAAATTTGGTACATTTTGTTACATCAAACTATTGCATCCTTTCACATTACTCTTTTTTTAAATATTGGATAAAATGGTACTGTGGAAACATGGATAAAATTTTTAGAGAGGGAATAAAAAAATACAGCTTGTACCCATTTTATTAGTCATGGCCAACATGTCCTTTGGTCAATTAGAGTAGAAAGTTGGTCCAGTAATGGACAGATCTTCCTTATACAGAGGCCTTATCATAGGTCCATTTCTTTTCAATATTATCATCACTTTTCAGAACTATTTGTGTTCTTGGTCACTGATGAACTAAACTCTCCCAAAATAAGAAACTATATTGGGAAAAGTTGGTATAGCTTTCAAATCATCTATACACATTAAAATCCAAAGAGTTGGAATAATTTCTAATTTTGCCCAAGATTTGAAAATGCTTTCTTGAGTTGAGATTGCAGTTGCTTTAAAAAATGCAGAAATGCATTAAAAGAATAAGCACAATTTTGAAACAAAAAGAAAACATACTACTAGTTAATTTGGCAAAAATGTCAAACAAAATGTCCTCTTTCTTCCTGCAGCATTGGGAAAATAAAATCTTAATTTGGTTGGAGAAAATAAAGCAAGAAAAAAGAGAATTCTATCTTTATAAATTGATGATGAAGATGCTAGTTAAAGGTTTAGATTGAATTTGAATATTTGTTTTCCAACCTCCTCAAATAGAAAATGAAAGAAAGGGGATTTTATTTGTGACAAAATGTATAAACCCACACAATGAATGAAAGTGGATGGGAGACCATTAGGATAAAATTTTGGAAACTAGAAAGCAGAAGAAGAAATAATGATTGACTAATTAGACCTGACAGTGTTGAAAGCCAACCCAACAGGAGAAATGGGAAACCAATCCATTGTTCATTGCAGAGTCCCCAAGTCTCTGCACACAATATACAGTGATGTCCAAGTGGAATCTCACAATATGATAAATTTTCAAAAATCTATTTAAGAATCATTCAGAACCTTCCACACTCCAGCAGAAAATGTGAGGTTTCTTTTCTGTAAAGAGCACACTGGGGTATGGGGACAACAGGCACCGTGGAGGGAGAGCAACAACCCTACTGGAGCGTTAAGCAGAATCTATTACTCCATGTCAAGACATCTAGGTTCAACTTCCCTGACTTGATTCTCAGAACACTGAAAATTAAGGTTATATTCCCCAAATTCGATTTTTCTCTAGTGGACAAAAACTAAAAATTAAACAACAACAAAAAAATGAAATCTGAAGAGAGTGACATCAAGTCTTCCACAATAAAAATCTGGACCAGGTCACTCCACAATGAAGCACCCAAGTTCTTTCCATGCAACAAAGCTTTGCTATACTTTTTTTTTTTTATAAGTATCTGTGCTTTTATTACTGGGCTTCTGGGGAAAGACTCTAATAAGAATGTTAGAGTTGAAAACAAATCAGCAGAAAAAGCAACTGGAAAAGACTACTAGTTATGTGAGGAGATGGAAACCCTAAAACAATCACTAATATCTTCCGAGACATAAGAAATGGCATTGCATCCCTCAAACAAGTATAAGATACCACAGATAGATAGATGATAGATAAGTAGATACTCATAAATTAAGAAGAGTTGTTTAAAATTTAAAAGAAACATGACAGAAGAAAAGAAAAAGCTCAAAAGAGGATTTATTAACAGGCTTGAAGAAATATGCCAGGAAGTAGAAGAAAAAGGCAGAGATAGAAAACACAAAAATGTAAAACAATCGAAAGATCAGTATAGGAGGTCCCCCTGAATCATAAGAGTCCCAGAAAAAGAAAACAGAGAAAATAATATTGACGATATGATCAGAGAAGTAATTTTTTAAAAATGTCCTTGAATGTAAGTACGTGAATTTCCAAATCTAAAGGACACACAGAGTACCTGAAATAATGGTTAAAAATAAACACACATGGAGGCACATTCTTGTGAAATGTCAAAACAATGGGAACAAAAAATAGGATAAAAAGTAGAAGAGCGGAAGGTAAATAAAGTTGTTGGTTTGAAGATTTTTCAAGTCCTCTTGCAGTTCACCAATCAGGTATTTTGTGGCTTTAACCAGGTGCCATCAAAGACAGACAGTCTTTTCTCCCTCCAGGACTTAGAGCCAGGTCATAGTTTTCAGAAGTCTGCTTCTCATAAGTAAAAAGGGGTTTCCTTCTGAGAAGCTTGATGCAAAATGCAGTAGAGATCATACTGCTTTTAACTCCTGTCTCAGTCAACATTCTCACTGCTATAATCCAAACAATGGACCACACAAAGTAGAGGAAGGACTGTTTTTTTGCTCACAGTTTTTGGAGATTTCAGGGTTCAGTCCATGACAGGCCAGGTCTGCAAAGCTCAGGGCATAGCGCCAGGAAGCAGAGAGGGGAGAGCAAGGCTCTGCTCTCCTATCACAGAGACAAGGAGCAAAGAGAGAGCAGGGGGAGGAGAGACCTTATATAATCCCCAAGGTCACACCCCCAGGGACCCCTCCTTAGCAACCAAGCCCCACTTCCAACATTGCTACCTTCTTTCTGCATGGGCTAGGGGGACATTCTAAATCCAGACATTACAGTTCCCATCTCCAGAGGTGGCTTTGGCCTTGGGTTCCACAGCAGAGATCCATCTCACCTGTCCACCTGTGCCAGTGCCCCTGATCCTCTGGCCAGTCTTTCTTCACCTACAGCACCTGTTAGACCTTGAACTCCTAGTCCTGCCTCTCCAGCGGACCCCTGACCACTCACTCTAGCTGGGCAGCAGTAGCAGTAATGTAGAGAGGTTCTGAAGTCTACTGTGTCTCTCAGATCTGAGGGAACCCATGTGGATAGGGACTATGGAGGATTAGGAACCCCCAATGCCTGCTTCACAGAACCTCTCCTCCTAATGCTGATACCACACATTTACCACATATATGTATATATTTCTCTCTGAAAACTCTGACGACTTGCTTCACTGCCCTGAAATTAAGCATTGATGACAAATTATCCAACAATGACTTGGGTACACAGCAGCCCTCAAAAAATTAATTTCATTGTTTTATTGATTGAAGCAGAAATTTGTTAGTGTTAATTCTTTCTGCAGTCAATTACCTTCTCCATAATCTCACCTCCTCAAAAAAAGTAGTTTTTCTCCCTTCTCCCCTCCCCACCCTGCAGAAGCATGATTACATTGACCTGGAAAGAAGAAAAAGAATTGCTGCACTTCAAAATCAAACACAACCATGTTCACTGTGACAGATGAGAACATGACTAAAATCGGTGATTACTCCTGCTTGTGGTTACAGTTAAGGGGACTGATGTGTGACCAGCAGTTCTTTTGAAATTTGTCATGAAAACTTACATGTATACAACACACACTTCTACTTGCTGTCATTCCTAATAGACCTATATAGATCAAAAAGGTATACGTGAATCCAGTGTTTTAGAAATTTATTTATTTATTTATTATTTGGTACTGGGGATTGAACCTAAGGACATTCTACCTCCACCCCTTTTACTTTATTTATTTATTTGTTTGTCTATATATTTATTTATTTATTTATTTTCATACTAGATACTGAACCTAGGGGTGGGTGTTCTACTTCTGAGGTATACCCCTCTCCCTATTTTGTTTTATTTTTTAATTTTGAAACAAGATCTCACTAAGTTGCTGAAGATCTTGATAAGTTGCTAAGGCTGGCCTCAAACCTGTGATCCTCCTGTCCCAGCCTCCCAAGTACAGGGATTACAGGTGTGCACCAACACACCGAGCTTTGGCAACTTCTTAGTATAATATCATTGTCAACTTTTATAAGAAAGAGCTCTGAATTATTTGTTCCATTGTGTTTACCACTGATAAGCTGCATAGTGTGGAAAATCTTACCTTTTCTCTCACCCAGGAGACCCTCACCTTTTCTCTTTTCAGGAAGGAAGTTAATTATTCTCTCTCCATCTCTTAGGAGCCTCCATGGCCATTCCTACATCTTAGTCTCGCCCAAGCCTCCTTCTCCAGCCTCCCATGGTCAAGCTCTTTGTATACATTTTCTTTTCACTCTAACTTCAGACTTAGTTTCCGTTGTTCATAGCCAAGGAATCATGATCATTTCTGATGAAGTTCATGACCTAATGGCTGTCAACCAAATTTCTTTAGGAGATACTGAAAGAGTCTAGGCATGTCTGTGCTTGAAGAGATACATAGAGCTTTTCTTTCCTAAAAGTAGCAAACCCAGCTGCCCTTCAGAAGTCACAGGGACCCACCTGTGCAGGGTATAAAACTGTTACTTTCAGTGAATGTGGTTTGGCAAAAACAAAACAAACCACAAACAACAACAACAACAACAAAACACTATACTGATTTCATGTTCTAGAATTTTCCAGATGTATCTTTAAATAGCCATAAGAAGATAACACTTCTTATCTAGTAGGATGGCTATGATCAAAAGATGGATAATAAGTGTTACCAAGGATGTGGAGAAATTAAGACCTTCACATATCATTGGTGGGAATATAAAATGGTGCAGTCACTTGGAAAACAGCTTGGCATTTCCTCAAAAATTAAACATAGAATTACCACAGGACCCAGTAATTCCACTCCTACGTGTTTATCTTCAAGGTTTGAAAACATATGTTCTTGCAAAACTGTGGGCACAAATGTCCATAGTGGTATTATTAACAATAGTCAAAAGATGGAGAGAACCCTAATGTCCATTAATGGATGAATGGATAAATAAAATGAATGTTATTTAACCAAAAAAAGAAATGAAGTCCTGACATGTGTTGTGATGTAGATTCATCATGAAAGCATGATGTGATGTGAAAGAAGCCAAATTTGAAAGGCCACATATTGCATGATTCTACTTGTATGAAATGTCTAGAATACGCAAATCCATAGAGCAGGAAGTAGATTCATGTTTTCCAGAATCAGGGGAAAGGGGGAATGGGAGGAATTACCATTGGATAGATAGAGGGTTTGTTTTTAATATCCTAGAACTAAATTGCAACGATGATGCCACAACTTTGTTGATCTACTAGAAACTGCTAAACTATACACTGTAAAGGGGTAACTTTTACTTACGCACCTGAACTATGTCTCAATAAAAGAATAAATAATTCTTTAAAAATATAAATTCTAAAGCCAGGCGTGGTGGCGCACGCTTGTAATCCCAGTACTTTGGGAGGCGGAGACCAGAGGATCCAGGTTCGCGGCCAGCCTCAGCTCTCTCTCTCTCTCTCCTTGTCTCTCTCTCTCTCTCTCTCTCCTTAGTGAGGCCCTCTGCAACTTCGTGAGACCCGGTTTCAAAATAAAGTATAAAAAAAAATAGGGCCGGGGGTGTAGCGCAGAGGTAGAACGCCCCTGCGTTCAATCCCTGGCACCGCAAAAAAAAATATATATATATATATATAAATTCTAGCCAGTCATGGTGACACACAACTGTAATCCCAGTACTTAGGAGGCTGAGACAGCCTCCTGAGGATGGCAGGTTCAAGGACAGCCTCAGCAACTTAGCAAGATGCTCATCAACCTAGCAAGTTCTTGTTTCAAAATAAAAAATATCAAAAGGGATGGGGGTGTAGCTTGGCAGTTCAATCCCCTGGGTTCAATCCCTAGTACCACAAAAATAAATAAATAAATCTTTATAAAGAAGAATTTTTCATTCAATTTTTGAAATCAGCACATATGGCCAAAATCATCTCATGTTCAAGGAATTCTCTAGAAATGTAATGGTGGGAAGGCTCTCAGCTGCTCCAGGCCCAAGGAACAAGCTGTCGGGAGTAACTGCTCAAACTCCTTTGTTTGTCTTTAATTAACTGCCTCCTTTTTGTATAGCCAGAATAATTTCATATCTGAAAGTTTTAAATGTAGTTGATGATAACAGAAGAAGAATCCAAATACTGCTGAACTAAGTGGCATTTTATGCATGGAAGAATTTAAGGTCAAGTACAATTTACTAAACATTAAAATCAGTGTTCTGCTCATGAAATGTTCTTACTAACCAGGGTATAATTTTAAAAATTGCTTTTGAAAACAGTGAAAGCACACTCTATGTATGTAAATGACAGAAAGGACAAATTGAGGTAAATATGCATGTAGTCTTTTCAAAGAGCAATAAGAAATATTGTAATAAATGTGTTGACTTGAAAAAAATCATTTTAAAACACAAATACCAAAAGCTCTACCAAACAAATGTGTAGCCCAATGAGTTACAAGGCACTTTTATGGCCAACCCCTTGGTGAAGACATATGGTCCATCTCAATCATAATCCAGTCTCTTCCCCTAAAAGCAAGTACCATCCTAATGTATATATATATTTTTTTTAAATTAATTTTACGCTTTTTTTCTTACATCATTTCAGTCAACATCCTAACGTTTATAGAGATCACCCAAATGTCCATTTTTTTGAGACTGTAATTTAATCTTGCTTGTTTTTTATATTTTTTGAAGTGTTAGTATTTTATGTCTATTTTAATATACAGTCTTCTCCCTCATCTCTTTCTTTTTCTTGAGCATTATAAGAAAGAGATGAAGGCGGAATCCAGGGCATTTGGCTCATAGAATATTCCAGTCTTAGCTGGGCATGGTGGCACACTCCTGTAATCCCAGTATTTGGGTGGCTGAGACAGGAAGATCGCAGGTTCGAGGACAGCCTCAGCAACTAGTGAGACTCTCATCAACCTAGCAAGACCCTGTTTCAAAATAAAAAATAAAATAGGGTTGGAGGTATAACTCAGAGGTAGAATGCCCCTGGGTTCAATCCCCAGTACCACAAAAATTGTAATAAAGGAATATTCCAGTCTTGATTCTGTTTATTGAATACTCACAGCATGGTTCTTCTGTCCTATTTCCTTCAAATTGGCTACTGAATACAGAGACTTGGTCAGACTCAGGGTCCAGTCTTTGGCAAGACATTGTGGTGTTGTATTCTTTCACCAGGAAGCATCTCAATGGTGGTCTCTCTCTCTCTCCTCTGTGGTCTTAGCACCTGTTCATACCAAATGCTAAGGTCCATTCATTCATTGGTGGTTGCAAAATGGTAATTTTCCAATTCCATCATTTTTTTAATCTGTTAGGTAAAGTACTTTATAGAGAAATGCATTTATTCTTCTAGACTTTGGTTAGAGTGGTGCAGCTCTTACAGAGAAGCCAGGATAAAAGCGTGATCCTTCCCCTTTGAATATGTGTGGGCAGAGAGAGATGACTTACAATTTTTTAAAGTTTCATATGCAGGAGTAAAAATATGATCCTGTACTTTTGTGAAAACAAAAGATTAGAGATTTAAATTTTTTCTTTACTTGATGCTTTTTATTGAAGTCTAATACATTTAAATAAGAGTCCATGTCATAACGGTACAGGTTAATGAATTTTTACAAACTAAACATACCATGTAATCAGCAACCAGATAAAAAACTAGAACACTACCAGTACCCCTCAAACTACCCCCTTCATATACCTTCCAGTCACAGCTGTTCCTGAGGACAACCACTCCCCTAATATCTATCACGTAATTGTTTCTGTTTTCGTATTTAGGTGAGTAGAATCATAAGATATGTGCTCTTTTGTGGGGGGGTTCTCTTGCACATAATTATGTTTATTATAGTCATTGTACCGTTTATCCACTATTCTGCTGATAGGGTTTGGGTTATTTTCAATTTGGAGTGGTGCTTTATGAACACCTCAGGACATGCCTCTTGGTGAACCCAAAGGTGCATTTCTACTGATGGTATAGTTGTCCCTCCATATCCAAGGGAGATTGGTACCAGGACTCCCTCTGCAGACACCAAAACTTGAGGCTCTCCAAGTCCTTTATATAAGATGGCATAGTATCTACATAGAACCCATGCATACCTCTGGTATTCTTCAGATCATCTTTAGGTTACTTATAATACCTAGTACAATGTAAATGCTATGCAAATAATTGGTATATCATATTGTTTCAGGAATAATGACAAAAAATAAAAGTCTACATATGTTTAGTACAGATACAATTGTTGTAACATGGTATTTTTGATACACAGTTGGTTGAATCTGGAGATGCTGAACCTGCAGGTCAGAATAGACTAAAAGGCTGAGTAAGAAAGAATTTTCTTTCTATGCCTGACTGTCTTCAAGCTGGCACAATGGTCTTATCCTCCTTCAGACTTGACCTTGGACTAGAACTTACGGCCCTTGGCCCTGCTCATTCTCAGGCCTGCAAGCTTGGGCTGGAACGGTATCATCCATCCTCCCAGTGTTCTCCAGTTTGCCAACTATAGATCTCAGCCTTTTCAGCCTCTGTAACTTAATGAGCTAAATCCTTATACGTAGAACGTATGTCTTAACTTGGGGGATACATTCTGAGAAATGCACCATTAGGTGATTTGATCATTAATGCGAGCATCAGAGTGAACACTTACCACAAGCTGAGATGGTATAGCCTACCACACACCTAGGCTGTATAATATATATTATTAATACACACACATACACACACACACACACACACAATTATAGCCTATTGCTCTACCAGCCATGATGAATAAAACACAAGATTATAGCAAGCACAAGAGAAAATGATGTAATCAGGACACAAGAGCCAAATTATGGAACCAACCTAGGTGTCCATCAACAGATGAATGGGTCACAAAACTGTGGTATATACACACAATGGAATTTTACCCAGCCACAAAAAAGAACAAAATTATGTCATTTGCAGGAAAATGGATGGAACTTGAGGATATTATGCTAAGCGAGATTAGCTAGTCCCAGAAAGTGAATAGTTGTATGTTTTCTGTCATATGTGAAAGCTAGAGAGAAACTGGGAAACAAAAGAGACCTCAGATAGAGAAGAGACTCCAATGGAGCCATAGAGGGGGTTTGAGGAGGGAGGAGAGGAGATGGAGATGTAAAGAAGGTAATAGTTTAAATGATGCTATGTATGTATATGAAATTACCAATGCCAATATCAATGACATCTACAGGGAGGGGGAGGGAGGGAGGGAGGTGGGATCGGAGGGAAATGCACCAAGGGTTTTGTGCCTGTGTATTCCTATCGCTCCTACCTCAGTATGATGTAAACTTACAATGCACCAATAAAAGTATAAAAAAAGACACATAGTAAGCAAATGATGTGTGACGCTGCTTCCTGCATAACTCAGCGTATCATTTTACAGTAAGCTCTTTTAATAAGTAGAAGTACCCTTTGATATAGCAGTAAAAAGTAGAACATAAACCAGTGACCGTCATTTACTATCATGGCGTACATAATCGTAAGTGCTATAAGTGCTATACTTTTATACAGCTGGCGGTGCAGTTGGTTCGTTTGCACCAGAATCACCACAAACACGTGAGTAATGTGTGGTGCTACAACGTGATGGTCATGACATCACAAGGTCATAGCCTCAGGGGACCACAGTCGTATACATTGTCCATGGCCGACAAAAACATCATCATGTGGTGGACTGGATATACGTCCTATCAGTTCTGTTTCTCTGAAGCACCCAGACAAATACAAACTCAGATTTAAAAAATCAATAAATAACACCAATAGACGTTGTCATTATGGAATAGCATTAGTAAAGCATTTTCTACATGTCCAGCTCTGTGCAATGGGTTTCACGCAGACTACCACCAAGTTCCCAGTTCAGTCTTGTGATGTAGGTCCTGTGTTTATTCCCATTTTACCAGTGAGAAAACTAAGGTTTTGAGAGGTGAGATAACTTGCCCACGGTCACACATCAAGAGGCAGGATTTTGCTCCAGGAAGTGTGACCACAGACTCTAAGTTCTTGGGCACTGTGCATGGCACACTCTTCATCCAGAAGACAACTGGTCAAATTCTAGAGAACACCTTCCTGCTTCTTGTATACTGTTTCCACCTGCATATCTTTTGACATTTGAGTTTAGTCATTTCTTATAACCTGCCCTCGCGCCTTCCTATTGCTTTCAAGCTCATATATACACATGCAGACCGCACACCACACGTGCACGAGTGCACGCATACACACCCCGACACCTGCTCCAGCTCTCCCCATTAAACAAGAGTGACAACGCAAGGATTAATGATCTTTCCTTCCTAGGATGGACCTCTGACAGTTGGGTCTCTTGCTGTTCTGCTACAGGAGGCTCACCCAGCGCAGCTCTCCGTGGTCCACCTTGCCCAGGGCCATCTCCAGTTCCTGCTGCTCTGTGCGTGCCTGCAGCTTCTCTGAGCCCCGCTCTGCTCTCCCTGTGCTGCCGGTTTTCCTGCCTGTCTTGCTCTGCTGTCCTGAAGGCCTTTGTAATTTCCTCTCCTTAGCTTCATTTACCCACAAGGATTTAAAGCCAAATCAACAATAGACTTTTGTGTGTGTGTGTGTGTGTGTGTGTGTGTGTGTGTGTGTGGTACTGGGGATTGAACCCAGGGGTATTCTACCTCCGAGCTATACCCCCAGCCCTATTTTTATTCTTTATTTTGGAATAGGGTCTCACTAAGTAGCTGAGGCTGGTCACGAACCCAGATCCTCTGGTCTCAGCCTCCCAAGTACTGGGATTACAAGCATGCACTACCATGCCCGGCTAACAATAGACTTTTAAGAATGAGTTCCAAGGACAATTTTTTACACAGCCTGCCTCACTTAACAATAGGGGTACACTCCAAGAAATGGGTTGCTAGCGACTTCACCATTGTGTGAACATCATAGCCTGTACTTCCACAAATCTATATGGTAGAGCCCATTGTACACCTAGACTACTTGGTATTCACTGTTGTATATGGAGTCTTTCATTGTCTGAAACATCTTTATGTGGCGTATGACCATATTTATAAATTTTGAGTCCCTAGCAGATTTTCAGACAGCAATAGTAAAAAAAAAAAAAATTAAATCTCCACTGTCAGTCTGTGCTCTTACAATAGTAAATTGAATGCAGTTAGCTGAAATATACCTTTATTTGGTCACTGTATTTTTTTCACATGTGATGAAAGCAAATCTTATTTTTCAAAGATCTCTATAGAAATAAGAAGCCAGTTGGCATGTACTAAGACAAACCCCACGAGTAGAACAAAGGTAAATTGCAATTAGCTGCTTTGTAAGAATCCTGCGCAGAAAGCCTAGGGTTTATTTCAGCCTTGCACATATTGTATAATGACACAGTATCTCTAAAACCATACACATTTGGAGACCATAATTATAGCAATGTTGCACTCAGTCTCTTATTTACTAAGCATAGCTGAAAACTGGAGCTAAGCAGAGTCAGAGTCTACCAGTTCATTCTACAAATTTATGCTGGTTAGGAATAAAATCACAAAAATAATCATGCTTTTAACAAGTACCAAAATTGCTGTCATTTTCTATCCCTTTGGCATTTGATGCTTACTGAAATAGAAAGCAGAAAAAGGGTTTTTTTTTCCCATTGGGTTTTTATTACCATTCAAGGAAGCAGCTTGGGTTATGTCTTTGGTTCTTTTTAGTGTTATTCTGGTTATAATTAAGGATGGATGAGCCTCAGTTTGGCTGCGATTGGACATTTCATACCCTTTGTAAAAATATTTTGGGTTCAGAGAGACTCACTCTACCTTGCCTAAAACACTCTTTCTTTTCATCTTCAAGTGGTCGTGCAAACATTTACATTATTTTCCCATTTATTTACATTTATCTCATCAAGACTCTTCATAGCATGACTTTGGATGGACTAAAATAAAACCAAGCGCTTTTTTGCTTATAAAGGACCTTGGATTCCGGAATCTGACTGCAGCATCTACCAGACACATTCTTCTTAGAAGCCATAAGGCTGTATTTTACCAAATGTAATTGAATTTCAAAATCCACTGGGTTTTCATTCCATCTGCAATTTATTGAGCCATCTGAGCACTGGGGATATATTGAGCCTGAGCCTATCCATCCTGCATGATTTTGGGTACCATGATAATTGTATGATGAAAGCACAGTGTATCCAAAACTCGTCATCTTCCCTTCCAAATCTGTTTTAGTTTTTTCTTTCAAGTTCACTTTCTCAGCAAATGGTGCTGCCTTTTTCTCACAGCGTCTCCCAAACTCTGTCTACTTCTAGACTTCTGATGGTTTTCACACGCTGTACCCCTCCCGGCCTAGGCAACGGCACCTCTTGTCCACATTTACACAATAACCTCCTGAAACGAGTGGATCTCCTCCATCCATTGTTCATTTAAAGGCAGAAGGAGCTTCCAAAGCAAAAGTTGGATCGCTCAAATCCCCTTCTCAAAACCTTTCAATCCCCTCCCACTGCTTTTTATAAAGTTCAAATTCAAAGTAGATTTTACCTCTTCTTTTTTGCCGTGGCAGTGGTGGTACTGGGGATTGAGCCCAGGGACATTCTACCTCTGAGCTACACCCCCAGCCCTATTTTATGTTTTTATTTTGAAACAGGGTCTCACTAAGTTGCTGAGGCTGGCCTCTGACCTCTGATCCTCCTGTCTCGGCCTCCCAAGTACTAGTGTTACAAGCGTGCGCCACCACACCTGGCTACTTCTTGCTTCTTCTTCGGTCTTCTTTCTTGCCTCTCTCTGCCTCTCACCACACAAGGCCAGGAGCTTTATTCAGTGTGAGATTTCTATCCTCTGAGCCTTTGCTTTAGTTTGAAAAAGAAAAAACCACCCTCTACCCCATGGTCTCTCTCTGGAAAAGCCTTCGTCGTCCTTTTGAACTTGGTGCTAAGGTCGTTTTTTCCAGTATGCCTTCTTATGCCAGGTTAATTATTACTTGAAGTTCCTGGCTAGCAAATTCCCCAGCATTCCCTGCTTGGCACCTGGCTTGCTTGTCTAATTGTTTGTCTCCTTAGTTCTGACCTCCTTAGGAGGACAGTGACTGAGCTTTTTTTCACCTAGTTTTGTGTCTAGCCAGGCCAGTGCCAGGCAAGTACCCAGAGGCAATCAGTACCTGGGAGACAATCAGTAATTAGTTGTTAAATGAATGCTAAGTGATTGAATTCCCATGATTTACAGTACATTAGCATTCTTTCTTCTTGCATACTTAACAGACTTCACACTTGATCAACATGACTCAGTTTAGCACAATAGCTACAATTTATTAAATGTTTTATTGTGCACCAGGTACTGTTCTAAATAGTTCTGCTGTCATGTGATGTTTGCATTACATAAAAAACCTCACTATGCAAAATCGCACAATGAAAACCCTATGGTAAAAATGAGGCGGGGTACAACACTTAAAAACTTCATGAGTGACACATTTAGAATACAAGAACCCAATAAAAATGGTAGCACACTTTTACACATATAAGATGATTAAGAAAATGAATTTGGCACTTTACTGTTAACAAGTTGTATTAGCTGTTATCATCTCTGTGATCAAAATACCCAACAAGGGCAACCCAGAGGAGGAAAGGTTTATGTGGCTCATGGTTTCAGAGGTTCAGTCCATGGTTGGCTGGCTCCAAGGCAGAAACATCATGGTGGCAGGGCATGGGGGAGGACAGCTGCTCAAGATAGCCCTAAGCAGAGAAGAGAAAGACAGGAAGGGGACAGGAACAGACATGGTCCCCAAGGCCACTCCCCAAGTGACCCACCTCCTCCAGAACTCCCCACCTTCCTGCTGTTACCACCCAGGATGTCCATTCAAATGATTAATCTATCAGTAGATTTATCCACTGATGTGGTTATAGCCTGGTTCAGTGACTTCACCTCTGAATACAGGGATTGAAGATTGCTTGTGAAATCGGGCTTTGGAAGGGCGGCAGCTGGAAAAGTGAAAGGGTTACCTGAAATGGGAAGAAAAATTGAAACCAAATGTGACTTGTAATACATGCAAAGGAGATGATGATGATGATGATGATGATATATGTGTGTGTGTGTACATTTTGTATAATCCAATCTAGCTCCACCCAACTGAATATAGATTTCTATGTCCACCCTGTGTTTAGCCTGCCTACAACTTCACATACACCAAATGCAGAATTCAAGTGAATGCTCAAATTCTTCCCTAATATGCCAATCCTATTGGACCAAATTCCCATTTTCAATGCTAGTATGAGAGCTAACTGACAGTAAGTTAAATTTTGGGATTTATAATCCTAATACCAAGCCAAAAAGATTAGGACTGTATTTATCTCCATTGTATAGATGAGAAATCTGAAGAATAGAAAGTTGAACTAACTTACTAAAGACACACATTTAATAGCCAGCAAAGTCCAGGTTGGAACACAGGCAATCCCTCCCATATCCCTGGCTTGTAACCACTATGTTCTATCCCTGTGTTTTCTAATAGTCTTTACTGGAACTTGTAATTAATTCACTTGTATCAGACACACATCCTATGAGTCAGACATGGCCTGATTTCTTGACAGCTCATATCCCAAGAAAGGATGGGCAATTCACTAACTCATTTCTCATTTGCCTCTCTCTCTGTGTGTGGAGGTCTGGGGTTATGCAGTCCCACCCACTGATGGTATGGGTTCAAGGGAAAGACAAAAAGTTTTAAGTTAGACAGGCATCAACTCCTGGTTCTATTGACTTATGGACTCTGAATCCAGGGCAAGTCAACTTCAATTAGTGTATTTCCTTATCATGTAAAATGGGGGTGTTAATTCATACCTCAAAGTGTCTATGGTTAGTAAAAGAGATACCTAGGTAAAAGAACTAGTAGGTTTTCTCCAGTCCACTTTATAAACAGCTGAAATTCTTTGTGTGTGTGTGTGTGTGTGGTACTAGGGGTTGAACCCAGAGGCATTCTGCCTCCGGGTTATACCCCCAGCCTTATTTTATTTTTATTTTGAAACAGTCTCACTAGGTTGATGAAAGTTGGTGCTGAAATTCCACAAGTAATTATTCGGGTTAACTATTGCACTCTTCATAAAGTAAGAATAACATACCAGGTCTCTAGAAATTTCCTTTAAGCAAAATTTCCAAATTACTGTCTTCCAAGAGAGGGTAGTATAAAATTCCAACTGGCTTGAAAGGAAGCTCGCAGTAAACAAGAAGAATAAATGCATAAATGTGATTAATTGTTTTTCCTGTGGAAATTTGCCTAGACCAGGTAGAATTTGTAGTTTCAGTGTACAGCCCCATCATCCATTCTCTGGCCTTAGCTTTTGATATAATGGAATACAGACAAGGAATACAGACAGTGCAAATATAATGCTAACAAAATTATTTTCCACACATAGAATACTCATAACCTTTTAACGCAATTGGCACTCCAGCTACCTCATCTTACCCCGACAAACCTAGTGAATGGGTTGTACTCTTCCCACTTAGCAGATGGGCAACCTGAAGCATAGTGCTTAGGGCAATGGATTTGCAAAGAACTCAGAATTAGTCGCAGTTGGCAGGACCAGAATCTAGATCTCCTGTCTCTAATTCTAATAACACCTTCAAGTATTCTACGGCTTCTTCATAAAAGAAGGATCATCTAATGAATCACTCATTGGTTCAAAATCTTTTGCAATTATCTAAAATATGCAAGCATGGCAGAGACTGAGGGGATGCAAAGACGACTACAAGGTGACACACATCTATGGCAGGGCCAGCTCCGTAAGGCTCTGAGGGACTGGACTCTTTCCAGATCAGTGGAGAGAGAAGAGATCTGGGCAAGAAGAACGGAATATGCCGAGTTAATGGTGACTGTGTTAGTCCATTTTTCATTACAATAAAGAAATGCCTGAGGCAGGCTAACTTTATTTTTAAAAAGAGGTTTCTGTAGTCCACAATGTTGAAGGCTGAAAGACCAAGCAGCAAAGCGTCAGATGGGGGATGAGAGTATATGAGAGGAAGAGATCACACCTGAAAACAGGAAGCCCCAGAGAGACAAAGGTCCCTCAGTCCCTTCCAAGGGCACACCTTCAGTTGACCTAAAGACCTCCCATTAGGCCCTGCCTCTTAAAGCCGCCACTTCCCAACATTTCCATACCCAGGACCTTGCTCCCAACACATGAACCCTTAGAGGACACACTCAAACCACAGAGATCACCCTGCACAGAATCAGGCTTCCTGAGGAAACTAAGACACAAGCCCAGGTCAGAAGTCAGGTTCTGGGAGATTATTTCTGTGAGGAGCCAGGCCTTGGGGGGTTTATTGGAGTGAGGAGTAGAAAGTTCAGCCTGAGAAGACGGAGGAGACCCTAGCAGAACTGGGACAGAGGATTAAGAGCAAAAGCAGGCTGACTGGACATGGAGTTCCATCAGACACTGCCCTTAATGCAGGACGAGTCCCCAGATGGCCTTGGTGACCCATCTCTTTCTCCCTTTCTTGCTTGTAGTTCTCAGAATAGCTGTAGATTGTGCTGGGACACAAGATCCTGCACTAAGGAGGAATGACGGGAGCAGCCAGGCTCTGTTCCCATCCTCCTGGGACAGGATGTCCCACAGCATTATCGCTCAGTGAATACAACTGACCCTCGGGTATAAAACCCAGGCTGGACTACATTCTGCAGTCTTTTGCTGAATGCAGTTGTGACAGTGTGCAGCTCTCCTGACCCTTGGGGGACTGGTTCATCAGGACGTATGCTTCTGATGCCCTTTGATGCCCATCCATGGGAAATGGAGTAACTTCCCTCCACTGTTGCAAGAGCGCTCTGTCTCGCCGGACTTACACAAGTGGTAGAGACTGCAGGCCAAGATGCCCTAGTCTGGAGTGGTAACGTTGCACAATCTGTTTCACACTTAGGGGCTGTTCATTCTCCTCTAGCTCAATGGTTCCCTCCCTTTAAAGATCACCTCTGCATAAAAAATATCACAGAGGGAACCTTAAAAAATAAAAACACAGTGTTCAGTCCCCACTTCTGAGAGGTTGTAATGTAACTGGTGGCAGCTGGCTATCGTTTTTTGTTTGTTTGTTTTTGTGACTGCTTTGTTTTGTTAGCATCTCAAGTGAATGGATTGTGCAGCCAGGTTGGAAACCCCTTGGTGCAGAGCTGAACCTGCAGGTGGGAAACACAGGGCTGTGACGGGAGCCGCTGAGAGATGTGAGCACCAGGTGGGCCCTGAGGACTCTCACGAGCACCTGGACTGGGTGAGCTTGCACTGCCCACCGGCTCCCAAGAGTCTATGAGCCTGGATCAGTTAGACCGCACCAAGAAGGGACAAGTCAAAGTGCTATCACACTGCACTACGTTAAAAGATATTTTTACTATCTCCTGAAATGAGACTTCCTATTGTGAATTGACTTAAGTACTACACCCCAAACTTATGTTTGTGAATTCCAAAATATCCTTGTCTGAGAACAGAAAAGTCCATGTTAGAAAACCCATGAGGTGCCCGGCATGGTGGTGCACGCCTGCAATCCCAGTACTTGGGAGGGTGAGACAGGAGGATCGCAGGTTCAAGGACAGCCTCAACAAGTAGTGAGACTCTCATCAACCTAGCAAGACCCTGTTTCAAAGTAAAAATGAAAAGTAGGACTGGGGGTGTAGCTAAGAGGTCGAATGCCCCTGGGTTCCATCCCCAGCAAAACATACACACACACACACACACACACACACACACACACACACACGGGAGGTAAAGAAAGTGGATGGGGTGTGGAAGGAGTTTAGGAATTGTGGTAGTAGTACCTCTCCATTATGGGTATAAGATAGACAAAACTGATCAAAACAGAATTATTTTCTATGATGGTTTCAAATTCCAGAGTCAAAGGACGCTCACGACGCCAGGTCAACAGGGTGACTGTCAAAGGATAGGCTAAGGATGACTCATTTTTTGACTCAGCAAAACAAGGTGGGCAGAGAACAGTGTTCTCATTTTCCAGTGCGTATGTCATTAAATACCAATTTCTTAACATTTTGTGGGAAATGCCAGGTGGAATAAAATTAGCAGAGTTTCTTCATGTTGTTTTTTTATTTTCTTAGTCTTTTTCATGAAGATGTACACAAAGGATTTCTAAGAAGGAATGACTATAAACTGTTTCCAGAATATTGCTCTATTTCTTTCTTCTTTCTCTTTCTCTAGCTTTGTACTTCAAAATTATACTTTCAGAAGTCTCAGCATAGAGAATTGGGAAATGAGAACCTCCTACTTCCATCTTTCTCCCAACTGTTTCTGTCCATCCAAATGTTTGATTATCCTCTATTTTTTGTTGTTGTTTGTTTTGTTTTGGTACTGGGGATTGAACCCAGGGGCATTCTATTTCTGAGCTACACCTCTGGCCCTTTTATTTATTTATTTTTTGTTTTGTTTTGAAACAGGGTCTCACTAGGTTGCTGAGAGTCTTGCTAACTTGCTGAGGCTTTCCTTGAAACTGCGATCCTCCTATCTCAGCCTCTAAGTACCGGTATTATGGGCTTGCCCCACCATGCCAAACTGAGTATCCTCTATCTTTTAGGTCATTTCTTTTGCCACTGTGTAGTGAACTTTAACTTTTCATCAACATTCCATAATGCCAAACTAATATACACTTTAACGTAAATGAATAAGCTATTTATCCATGTACAAAAAAACAACCCCCCTTCTACTGGAGAAAATAACCGCAGCTGCTATTCTACTGTGATCGCGTGTCCCTGGTATTTAGACTCCTGAGTGCACTGTAGGTGGCTGATGGGTAATTTTCAGGGTCTGCCCATCATTATTTTTCTGTAGAGTATGATACTTCCCATCTCTACTATGCGGTCTCTGTGCTTCCTCTCGGCTTTTGAACAGGTGTGATGCAATTTAAATATCTCCCTGAATAGTAAAATGGAAAAATAAGTTTTCTGTGAGTATAATAGACAAATTGAGTAGATGGACCAGCCTAGCCTGGGAGCCAGAACATCAATGAATTTTCCAGTTCCAAATAGAACTAATGCGTTCTAATCAGTTTAGGAACATCCAGCAGTCACAATTGCAAGGACGAAATGAGCGTTCCTTGACCCTGGGGCAGGATTTTTATGTGTTCGGCATTCAGGGAACCAAAGCTTTTGTAGCTTTGCCAGAGACCTGAAGCAAATTATTCTTCTCTGTTCCATTTTGGTCATATAAATCCCGAATTTAAAATTAGCATGAAAATGCAGTTTCTTGTAGATAGAGTCCTGCCCCGGGCTGTGTTAAAGCGCAGAGGCTTTAGTTCCAAATGCCACCCTGAGGGTCATCAACTTCCCTGCACCGCAATTGCTGGGCGCCTCCAGAGATCGGGGAAATGAAATCTTTACTCTTCTTTCCAAGGTAAAGGGAATTCTGTGGAGGTGCATTTTTGTAATCCTGGCACTTGGGAGGCTGAGACAGGAGTATTGCAGGTTCGAGGCTAGGGTATAGTAACTTAGTAAGACCCTGTTTCAAAATAAAAAGGGCTGGGGGAGTATAGCTCAGAGGTAGAATGCCCCTGTGTTCAATCCCCAGTACCATACACACAAAATAAATGGAAGAAAGAAGGAGAGAGAAAGAGAGAGAGAGAGAGAGAGAGAGAGAGAGAGAGAGAGAGGGAATTCTGGAATAAAAGTAACTAAATACTTATTTTTTTCACTGGGGATTGTACCCAGGGGCATTCTACCTCTGAGCTACATCCTCATCCCTTTCTATTTTGAAACAGGGTATTGCTGAGTTTCTGAAGCTGGCCTCAAACCTGCGATCCTCCTGTCTCAGCCTCCCAAGTCCTAGGATTACAGGTGTATACCATCATGCCTGGCCACCATTTAAATGATGATAAATCTTCTCCCTGAAGTCGGAGGGCAGATCCCCTCAAGGGAGGGTGTGCAGAGCAGTACTGCCACAGTCCGATTTGCTCTTTCCTGTAACCACCACAGGACAATGTGTCCTCTCCAAGACAAGGGATTGATGGTCCCTGGCAACCTGATCTAGGGACAGTAGTATGGCACTCTCTTATCCCCAGTGGCTATACAGAAGGCCCAAAGCCTCCTAAGAAGCTAAAGAAGAACTAGATAAATCTACAAACAGAAACTAGTGAGCTGGAGAATAGAGTTGGTCAATAAATCCACAGGCTCCTTCTTTGGAAAGATCAATGAAACACAAATAGAAACTAACCACAATCTGATCAAATGTTACCTCCTCTGAGAAGCCACCTAAGACTTTCCCAAAGTGATTCCACCTGTCTTTGTCACCCTCATGCCTTCCGCTTGCTTTATTTTCTTCACAGCACTAAAATCCCATTGCCATTGTCTATGGACTCGCTTGCTTTTTAATTGACCCTCCCCTCTTCTGCAATGTGGTGATTAAAATCTAAGGGCCCTTTTCTGTCTTGCTCAAAAAGATACCCTTGGTGCCTGTTAATTGCAGTATGTGGAATATAGTAGGAGCTCAATAACTACCCACTGACTCGATGGATAAAAAAGAATAAAAAGAAAACAATATATGTGCTCAACGGTTAACAAAACATATGTAATATATGTTATATTATATATAGGATCTTGGAAAAATTGGATAAGTGTATGAGAACAATCATACTTAATTTTAATAAGTTCCAAATAAATTTAAGTTGATAATGTTAAACAAAATGCTAGAATAAAATAGAATATGTGACTGAATAATCTTGGATCTAGAGTTGGGCAAGGCCTGTGTAAAAATGGTCCCAGAGCAAGTATAAGGGAAAAGATTGGAGTCATGAATGACTTAAAAAGAAAACCAACCCATTCATCTCTTGGTGGATACCTAGGCTGGCTTCATAATTTGGCTGTTGTGTATTGTGGAATATTATGCTAAGTGAGATTAGCTAGTCTCAGAAAACGAACAGTGGCACATTTTCTCTCATATGTGGAAGCTAGAGAGAAATTTGGTAACAAAAGAGACTTCAGAAAAAGGAGGAGAGACTCCAGGGAAGCGATGGAGGGGGTGAGGGGCAGAGGAGACTTGATGAAAGAAATAGTTCAAATAATGCTATGTACATATACAGAATTATCAATACCAAACTCCATAACACGTATGGGGAGGGGAGGGAGCGGGGTGGGATCTGGAGGGAACCACACCAAGCGCTGTGCGCATGTGTGTTCCCATCACTCTGAACCCCATTATGATGTAGAATTATAATGCACCAATAAAAGTATATTAAAAAGGAACCAAAATATTGGAAACAAATAAATTGGCAAAGTGTTTGCAACATATACTACAATGAACAAAGAGTTAACATTTAAAATAAAACAAGAAAGAAGTGAATCTATGGAATTACTGTCATAAACAATGTGTACATAGGAGATTATACCAACATCATTCTCAGGGCTACATGTGGGAGGGGAGGCGGGGGGAGGGACACCAAGAGCTGTGTGCATGTATGTTAACACCAAACTGACACTCATTGTGATGTGAGACTACAATGCACCAATAAAAACATATTAAAAAAAAGAATAACAAAAAAATAAATAAATAACAAAAATAAAAGAGCCTTTAAAATTCAAGGGAAAGATGAGCACCACTTTCAAATAGACAAAAGATGTAAGTTAAAACTAAAACTTTAGACAAATTAAAATGAGATTAGCCAGTCTCAGAAAGTGAAGAGTTGTATGTTTCCTCTCATATGTGGAAGCTAGAGAAAGATTGGAAAACGAGAGACTTCGGAGAGATGAGGAGCGAGATCAGTAGAATAGTGGAAGGGGGTTGGGGAGGGAGGTGGGGAGAGGATAGAGGAGACTTGATGAAGGAAACAGTTCAAGTAATGCTATGCTCATACAGGAAGTTATCAATACCAGTCTCAATAATATGTAGGGGAGGGGGAGAGAATGGGTGAGACCTGGAGGGAAACACACTAAGTACTGTGTGCATGTGTGTTTATATCACCCCGAACCTCATTATGATGGGTAATTACAATGCACCAATGAACATATATTAAAAATAAATAAATGAAAGCTAGAGAGAAAACAGGAAAAAATGAACCTTATGAAAAGGAGAAAAGAGATCAGTAGACTCGTGGAAGGGGATTGGGGGAAAGAGGAGGGGAAGACAAAGGGAAAATTGGGGGAGGAAAGAGACCACACAATGCTCGTGTGCATATATGACTGTATCACTATGCATCTCACTATCATGTAAGAGGAAGGGGGAGGGGGGAGGTATAGGAAGGAAAATGGACCAAGTGATGTGTGCATGCATGAATTATCACACTGTGATGTGTATAATTCTAAGACAACAATAAAAAATTAATTTTAAAATATTTAGCAGTTTGAGCAAAGAACAAGTCACAGCTCAGGCAGCCCCTCGAGTGGAGGTTCTGACAGCTGTGCTCAGAACACGGTCAGGCAGCATCTGTAGACAGAAAATAAAAGCAAAGTACAGAGAGGGCTTGATTGGCTCCAACGTTAGCCGTAGTTAGACTTATTTAGACGTGTGGTCTGATCAGTTGGCCACCTGTGGTTGACCGGAGCTCTGCTGCTGTGATTGGCGGAGACTCAGCTCTTTGGTACAAAAATACACTCCTGCATTCGGCTTTTGGCTGTCCGTTTACATCCTAAATTCAGCTGCAGTTCATCAGCATGGCCTCAAGGATGGAGTCATCTGCAGGACAACTTTAATTTGACAGCAGGTGATCACCAAAGAAGAAATGCAGGCGGCCAATAAATACGTGAAAGTGCCCGCCTCCAGTTTGCAAAGAAACACAAGCTCATCTCGGTTCCCTGTTCACCTTTGGTGATGGCCAAAAGACAGCTGCTAAAGGCCAACGCTCAGGCTTGGTAAAGACGCAGGGAAAGAGATACACAATGGGGATGATGCTGGGGAAGTGATTGCGCCTGTCTGGGAACCCCATAACACAAATCGTTAGAATGAGCATCATCTTCACAGTAGCAGCCTTACCTTATCTTTGTGACATTATCAAGAGGAAAGTATTAAGGAAATATGCCAGGATTTTGTTACAAGGATGTTAATAACAATGTTGTTAAAAATAGCCCAAACCTAGACACAAACTAAATATCCAACAATTTTATTTAATTTTACATCTAATTTTATTTTATTTAGTTAGTTTTTAAGTTATGGACATTTTATTTTATCTTTAATATAAATTGTACATGTTAGTGGAATTTAGAGTGATATTTCAATTTTAATTCATTAATGGAATCATGTTTTATCCATGCAATTAATTAATTAATTAATTAATTAATTTTGTGGTACTAGGGCTTGAACCCAGGGATGTTCTTCCTCTGAGCTATATTCCAGCCCTATTTTATTCCATTAATTTTATTTAATTTTTGAAACAGGGTCTTACTAAGTTGTGGAGGGCCTAAGTTGCTGAGGTTGGTTCTGAACCTGCCATCCTCCTGTCTCCTTCCAAGTACTGAGATTACAGGCGTGGACCACCATGCCTGGCTCCACATGATTTAACTTAAACTGGTCACGTATGTAGGTGACTTATACAGCCCTTCTAAACACTGCAGACTTAGCATTAGCTATGGAAGAACTACTTTTAATTTTGTAAAGGTGACAATGAATTATGGTTATATTTTCTTTTAACATTCTTACCTGTTATAGACTCATTCAGAAATAAATGAAATGAAGCCGGGCGTGGTGGCGCATGCTTGTAATCCCAGTACTTTAGGAGGCAGAGACCGGAGGATCCGGGTTCGCAGTCAGCCTCACTCAGTGCACGCTCTCTCTCTCTCTGTCTCTCTCTGTCTCTCTCTCTCTCTCTCTCTCTCTCTCTCTCTCTCTCTCTCTCCTTACCTAGTGAGGCCCTCCGCAACTTCGTGAGACCCGGTTTCAAAATAAAGGATGAAAGAAATAGGGCCGGAGCCGGGCGTGGTGGCTCACGCTTGTAACCCCAGTACTTTGGGAGGCGGAGACCAGAGGATCCGGGTTCGCGGCCAACCTCAGCTCTCTCTTTCTCTGTCTCTCTGTCTCTCTCTCTCTCTACCTAGTGAGGCCCTCTACAACTTCGTGAGACCCGGTTTCAAAATAAAAGTATAAAAAAATAGGGCCGGGGGTGTAGCGCGGAGGTAGAACCCCCCTGGGTTCAATCCCCGGTACCGCAAAAAAAAAAAAGAAAGAATTGAAATGATATCATGTCTTCACTTGGGTTGCTTTAAAACACCCCACCTTCCTTTCTCTCCTCCCCCAGAAAAGACTGTGAACAATGAGAAATGAGAAAAAATATCTTGATTCTGGGGGTCACTACTGTGTGCCTCTGGGCAGGCGACTTAACCTCGCCACGCTATGGCCCATACAACATGGGGATAATCACGGAGCCTGACTGGCTGTGGAGGGTGAATAGGACATTGAGGTGCGGGACTTCCTGCAGCACCTGCCACAGGCTCCGCTTCCTCCCAGGATCTAGAATAGTGCGAAGTCATGATAGGAGCTCAACTAGGCCTTGGAAACTTGGCCGGCATTGCCACGCTGGCCCTGAAAGCTTAGCTCTTTCCTTCCAACCGGGGCCTGGATTCCATGGTGCTCCAGAGAGAGGAAGCGCTGGCTGCAGAGAGAACCCCACACCAGCAAAGGGGCCGACCACCTAGGAAAGAGTGGGTGTATTTGATGGAGGAGGAAAACTTGCTTCTTTCAAAATGTTTGCCTTGCATATTCACATTGTAATAACAAGAAAGTAGCGTCCGCTCCTGCTCATAATGACTCACAAGGCAGCAGCGGACCAAGCAGGAGGTGGACAAAGAGTCCAGAGATCCAGCGCAGAGCCTGCCCTCTAAGCTGTGGCTCCTTCTCCAGAAGCTCCTGCCACTCTTGGTTTCCCTTCCTGAAAATTATTTTCATTTAAATAGAATTTTTACTGCCAAATGCAACAGGCAGACTCCTGTGGGACTTGACAAGCCTGTGCCCTCCAGCCTGTAGGTGCTGCTAGCCAGAGGGGAGCTCTAGTACAGGGCTGTGTCCCAGGGCCCTTCGGGGAGCTCAGTCCTGCAGCTACTTCCCAGCTGATGTAGACATTCTGCATCCAATCCTTATCTTTTCCAATTGGATCCTCAGGGGGCATGCCTTAATCAATAAAAAGAAGTACAGGGTGAGATGGTGGGGTGCGGGGGTTGGTCAATGGTAGAAAAAGAAAAAAAAACATTATTGGTTCTCTTCAAATTAGACTTAAATGCAATACAAAGTACAGAAAATGACCAGAGAATGGGAGAAATCTAAATTATTCTCTCTTCTTTCTTTCTTTCATTCATTTATTTATTCATTTATTTATTTAGTTTTACAGTGCTGGGGACCCAACTCAGGGGATTGTGCATGCTAGGCAAGTGCTCTACCACTGAGCACTTACATTATGGACATTTTATTTCATCTCTAATTAATATAAATTATTTGTACATATTAATGGAGTTTACAGGGCTATTTCAATACATACCCTATTCTTTTTCATCTAAAACATTTCAACTAATATCCAAAGCATTGGGTAACTAGACAGACAACTGTAGCTTCTAATGTAGGCTTAAAATAAGCCATGCTGAAGGGAAAGATCGGATTCTGTTAGCTCGGTGCGGTTCTGTCCCATCCTCAGCGTGAAATCCCTATTTCCTTCCTTAACAAATACCACCAGCTCCACCCAGTTGCCTGTCACAGAAGCAACGCTGCCCATCTTCTCAGTTTTTAGTCATTCCTGAATTCAGGTACTTTCTTTTTAAATAAAAGGGAGGATTTTATGTTTATAGATAATCTGGGCACACCGGGTTCAAAGCTGCCATCGTGTTATTTCAGTCCCACCCTTAATCTGTAGGGTGAGTGCCAAGGACATACAGAAATTGGAGCAGGAAAACGTGGTCATCCAGATGTACTATGACTGTGGACGACAGAGCCAAGGGTGGTGTGTTGGTCGGCTCGGGCTGCGATAACAAAGCACCAGGGCCCGGTGCCTTAAACAACAAAACTTCATTTCCAGATAGTTCTAGAGGCCAGAAGTCCCAGATGAAGGTGTCTGTAGGGGAGTTCTTCAGAGGCCTCTCTCCTCGGCTTGCATGCAGAAGGCCAGCTTTTCCTTGCAAGACCCATTCCAGCTTAGCCCTCCCACTGTGCAAAACAACAAAGAGAGCACGGCTTGAGACGTGCACATGCAAGACGCTCAGCTCTGGACAAGGATGCGCCACTCAGAAATGGCAATATTAGTTGTATTAGTCCATTTTTCATGACTATGACAAAATACCGAGGCAGGCTAACTTAACAAATAATACAGGTGTCAGCTCAGAGATTGGGAAGCATGGCTTATTCTCTGGGAGGGGCCCTGGGCTGCATCACCTTATGGCTATAACAAAAACCCAGATACTGGGCAATGTATAAAGAAAATAGGTTTATTTGGCTCACAGCTCTGGTAGCTGGAAGGTCCAAAGAGCAAGGTGCTGGTGTCCTGGTGAGCGCCCCGTGGCTTCATCACTACATGGGAAGGAAGAGGAAAGGGAACCTCTTGGGAAGGGGAGTGCGTGAACAAGGAAGGAAGAGAGTGGGGAGAGACCAGGCGCCTTCTTTTATAACAACCACCTTCATGGGAACTAATCCTCTCTGACAAGATCTGACCTACTGCTATAACACAGCATTAATCCACTCATTAGAGTGGGACCCGTATGGCCCAATAACCTTCTGCAAGATCCTACCTCTTAAAAAGCTCAGTAGCTCAACACTGCTACACTGGGTACCAGGCTTTCCGCATATGAACCTTTGGAAGACCACCCACTGATATTTAAAAATAAAGTACTAAACAAAATTAAATATCTATTCTCATCTTTTAAAACCCTCTCAGAAAAACAAAGCTTTCTTTTTTAGTATAATGAAAAATATAGATTTCAAATTGATGGCTGCCTTTGTCCGGTATGCATTGCTATAGGAGAACACTTGAGATCGGGTAGTTTATGAGCAACAGTTTATTTGGCTCACGGTTCTGGAGGCCTGGAAGTTGAAGAGCCTGGCATTGGCACCTGGTGAGGGACTTTGCTGTATCATCCCGTGGCAGAAGGCGGAAGGGCAAGTGTGCGTGCCTGAGAGAGCTAGAGAGCGAGAGGGGGCTGCTTCTATAACAGGCTCCCTCCATGGTAATGACACTATTTCATGTGTGAGAGCTAATCACGTCCATCCTGGCCTAATCACCTCTTATTAGGCACCCCCAATACTGTTGTACTGGGGATTAAGTTTGTAACACATGAGTTTGAGGGAAACGTTTTCAAACCATAGCAATGACCAATATCCTATTAATATTGAGTCATGAGAAACAATCTAATAAATGTTAAAAATAAAACAACACAGTCACTGCAATGTTTACCATTATTCTGAAATATCAACTAAATGTCATTCTACAAAGGTATGAATAGGAAGACAAAATTATCACTCTCTCTAGATGATATGATTATCAAGCTAAGAAAAATGACCGACAATCTCTGTGACCTTGAGCACAACATTCAACTTCTCAGCAGCATGGTTCCTTGTCTATGAAATGAGATGGTAACATCGCTAGGGCTCTTTTTTTAAAAAAATCTCTAAAACTGTTTACTTTGAAAAGGAACATTGGCCTTCTTTTCTGGCAATTCCAATTTCCATCCTCGGAAGAGGATAGATGGTCAATGATTCTGAAACATAAAAGTGCAATGATATTTAGGGCATATTTATCTGTCTACAGAGATCTCTAATATGATTTTTATAAAATAGTCAAGGAGAAGTGGCCATTTTTCAATATTCTTAATCGAGCAATAAATCAATAAAACTTGAAACAGAATGTTAAGATATGTTTAATACAATACAATGCAGACGCTTAGGCTGTGAGCCAAGGAGATGGAGTTTCAGGTGCCTGGCAAGCACAATAGCTCCATTGTCATTGTGGAGGACACTGTCACCAAATTCCTCCCTGCAAATCTGGGGGAAATTATATTTCCAATGACACTTGGCACATCCTCCAACAACTAATTGCCTCCTCGTTCAGCAATTCTCCAGTTCTCCAGTTCAAATCTCCTGTCTTTAGTGTTTGAGATGCTGCAGGAAGTGTTTCAGCAGGAAAATTAGAAAAAAAAATGCGTAGGAATGGAAAACAAGAGCTGATTCGTGTCATTAGAAAAACAGTGACTCAGCAGGCGACAAAACTAAATTCTAAGAGCCCTGAGGTTAGCAAGTTCCCAGTACCCAGTGCATCAGGCTGCTGTCCTCTCAGTGGGCAGCAAATCATGCCAATACATTAATTAACATTGCCATGCTTGTCCGTATTAAAAGAACCTCAAGAGAGCTCTTTCAGCCTCTTCAGCAATCCAGAGCTCATAAAGGTATAGATTCCTCTTCATTGCAGGTATCCCACCAGATAGAAACCAAGCCACAAGTTCCTATCACTCATGCAGCTGAGCAGTGCAGGGACGGGGGACCATCTATATTTGGATGATGACTGCGGAGACTGCAGGAGACCCAGAGGTGACTGGGATTGGTGGACGTTAGAGACAAGAAGAAATGTAGAAGCCACTCAATCCAATACTTTCACTAAGATGAGTCTCAGGGACAGGAAAGTGAAGGTCCTCACCCGGGTCACCCAGAACACCTACAAGTCTTCCCCCTCCGCATGCTCCCAGTTAAACTGACTCCAAGTATAGCACAAAAGACAGGGGATTTTGTCTTTGGAGTTTGGGGGATGGTGTTCAGAGAGTTCTTTATCTCTCCAGAGACTTGAAAAAGGGAGAGGTGACAATTTCAGTTAACATGTGGTTAATTTAAGATACAACATACAAGCTGGACGTGGTGACACACGCTTGTGATCCCAGTACTTGGGAGGTGGAGACTGGAGGATCCAGGTTTGCGGCCAGCCTCAGCAACTTAGTGAGGTCCTCCGCAACTTAGTGAGACCCTGTTTCAAAATAAATAATAAAAAAAATAGGGCTGGGGGTGCAGCTCAGAGGTAGAATGCCCCTGAGTTCAATCCCCAGTACTGCCAAAAAAAAAAAAAAAAAGGATACATATACACACACAGCCAGGTGTAGTGGCTCACACCTGTAATCCCAGGACTTGGGAGGATGAGACTGGAGGATCACAAGTTTGAAGCCAGTCTCAGCAACTTAATGAGGCCCTCAGCAAATTAGTGAGATCCCCTATCAAAAATAAAAAATAAATAGGGCTGGGGATGTAACTCGGAGGTAGAACACCCCTGGGTTCAATCTCCAGTACCAAAAAAAAAAAAAAATACACACACGCAGTCATGTATTACTTAACAATGGGGGATGTGTTTTGAGAAATGTCATCAATGTACACGTATTATAGAGTGCAGTTATGTGAACTAAGGTGACTACCACATCACTAGGCAATACAATCTTATTGGACCACTGTCATATATGCCGTTCATCATTGGCCAAAACATGAGCATATAGTACATGAATGCACATACATGCTTGACCATTATTAAATATTCGGGCATGCTTTACAAAAAGGACTGGCCAGTTTTCAGGGCTGGATAAAACATCTTTCCTTTTGCTGAAGTGATAACTTAGGATAAAACAGAGGTGGGAAAGAGGGAAACATTGAATTTGGAATACCCAAGCCAGGACTGGAACGTGGCGTGCCCCTTTCCCAACTGTGTCCTCTTGAACAGTACCAGAGCTGCTTTAGAGAGTCAATGACCTGGCATGCAGGATGCCTGCAGAAGTGCCTGGCAACCTGGTAGGCAATTAACTTTCTCCTACAGAACAAGTGTGTATTCACCTCTGGGGAGGACGGCGAGGCAGCATGGTCCTCCTTCCAAGTCCTCCCTGCCAGCTCTCCCTTGGGGGAGCTGCCTGGGAGCTGGATCTTAGGGAGGGGTCCACCCACACACCATCCATTTTGAAGAATTGGTTTTAGATGTGGTGCTGATGGAACAAAACGAAAGAAAGAGCTGAAAACAGACTCACAGATCCCCTACTAGAGAAGTGTCTTGCTGTAGCCAACAATAAAAGAAGATCCCCATACAAGAAACTCTCTCAACATGGGTAGCAGGAAGGAATAAAAAGTGGAGTCACGAATGGGCCTCAGAGGGGAAAAAAGGAATTATAGCACCAGGAACTCGTTTTTCTAACACAGATCAGAAGGTGTGTACCAGGTGAGCACTGTTTGACCTTTGGAGAAGAGAGCCACCTAATTCTACACCTCTCTGCACAACATCCCCCAAAGATTACGAACAGGGAGAGCAAACGATGCTGCCCGGGACCATGCCAAAAGCACTACTTGGAGGCAGGAGATATTACCAACTACAAGTTATCTGTGAGCAGAGAAACAGATGCCAAATTCAACAGAGCTTGAGCTCCAGCAGCTGCCCCAACCAGAGAAGGGACAGGTGACAAAGGACTGAACAAGAAAGGCATGGAGGAGGGACATGAAGCACAGAAAAACCTTCCGTGCTGACCCCCAGACCCAAGAAGGGAAAAATTCAATACCAAGTGCTAAAATATCTAGAACAGGCCTGAGATTCGGAAGTTCACAGCATCAGCCACAGGGAAGTGGCCTAAAATCAAGGGGAGGGACTGGTGATGGCGGTTTCAGAGAAGATACTTTCAAGGGAGAAAGAGACAGAGAGGGCTTTTAAGAGATGTGGCGATAAAGGAAAGGCAAGAAGGAAGAGGGGAAATTAAAGATTCTGCAGAAATGAGAGAAAACTATAAAACACATCAATCTTTTTCTTTCCTTCAAAGATACCATCCACAAAAAGCATTTCAATGCACTGGCTATAAAATGCCTAGAATAGCAAAGATCAGACCAACTGTGTACAAAGTTGATAGAAGAAGAAAATATAAAATGAAAATCCCCATCCAAACGGGAGTCAAGAAGAAGAAAGCAGGAACATCATGCTCCAAACTGAATTAAATCCCCTCCAACAAGCATCTTAGAGATTTTTTTTAAATCCTTAGAATTTGAAATTCAAAAACTAAGAGCACAAATGTGCAAAACACAAAATGAAATGGAACAAGAGCTAATCAAGATCAGGGCAGTACTTAAAAGAAAAGCGAAAAAAATTTTTGACTCTGAAATGAAGAATAAATTATGAAGTCCTCAGTGAAATATAAATAAAAATTTTAAAAAGAATAATGAAGAAAAAGGTAAAAATTACAACTAAAATGAGACAAAGGAAAAAGGAGAATAGACAAGTGGTTGGAAATAAGACTAAAAAGAAGATTCTATCTATATAATTGGAGTCCTTGAAGACAAAAAACCAACACAATGAAACAGAACTAATACTTAAAACTAATTAAAAAAACTTGCCACAAATAAGAGAACACTTAAATCTACACACTGAAAGCACACACCATGTACCTCGCAAGATTTATTCGAAGTGATTGATTCTGATGCATATTCTAGATAGACTATTAGCTCTTAAAGGCAAAGGGAAAAATCCTCTGGCCTCTAGACAAAAAGAATAAACAAGCAAGAAGTATAAAATTGAGCAGGCATGAAACTTTTCAAAAGAAACATACAAAGCATGATAACATTGGAGCAGAATTTTCAAGACACTTAGAAAGGAAAGAAGTCTTATTTTTCTTGTTCTTTCTTTTTTTGGTACTGGGAGTTGAACCCAGGGGCATTCTATCTCTGAGCTACACACTCAGCCCTTTTTGTTGTTGTTGTGTTTGTTTGTTTACAGGGTTTTGTCAGGTTGCTGAGGCTGGCCTTGAACCTGCAATCCTCCTGTCTCAGGCTCCCACAGAGAAGTCTTCTTGATGACCATTCTAACTGGAGTTCGATGGAATCTCAGTATAGTTTTGATTTGCATTTCTCTGATTGCTAATAATATTTAACATTTCTTCATATATTTATTGGCCATTTGTATTTCTTCTTTTGAGAAGTGTCTATTCAATACAATTGCCCATTTTTTTGACTGGGCTTTTTTTTAAGTGTCAGGTTTTTAAAGTTCTTCGTATATTCTAGTTGTTAGTCCTCTATCAGAGGAGTAGCTGGCAAAGCTTTTCTCCCATTCTGTAGGCTCGCTCTTCAGACTCTCGATCGTTTCTTTTGCTGTGAAGAAGTGTTTTAATTTAAAGCCATCCCATTTATTGATTCTCATTTTTATTTCCTGAGCTTTGGGAGTCTTGTTAAGTCAGTCTCTACCAGTGCCTATATGTGGAAGAGTTGGTCTCATGCCCTCTTGTAGTAAGTGCAAAGTCTCTGGCCTAGTTTCTAGATCTTTTATCCATCTTGAGTTGGCTTTTGTGCAGGGTGAGAGACTGATCCACTGATGAAGTGAGGGCCTTCATGATCCAGTCATTGCCTAGGAGCCCCACCTCTGAACCTTCCTGCGTTGGGGACCATGCATTCAATAAATAAACTTTCGGGGGACATTCCAGATCCGAGCCGTAACAACATATATTGGAATTTAGCCTAATATGAAGGTGGTATTAAAATAGCCCCCCCCTGTGATTCTTTCTAAGCCAAATCCCCCATGCCAACCTTTCACCACACCATTTTGCATTGTTCCAATACTGTCTGTGCTGTAGTGTGCACTGCTTGTCAGGAACTTGGCTGTGGGATATTCTGGCATTCGTCACATGGGCTGACTTGGCTGACATGAGAATGTCTAACTCCTCTGGATAATTGGTTTTCAAAGGGGAGACCAATGTTCTTAATTCATTCCGGCTGCTACTTTAGCAGAATACCACAGACCAGGTATTATAGACAACAGAAATTTATTTTTCACAGTTCTTGAGGCTTAGAAGACCAGTATCAAGGTACCAATAGGTCTGGTGTCTGGTGATGGCTGCTTTCTGCTTCCAGTATAGTGGCCGCATCCTCCAAAGGAGACAAAGTATGTGTCCTCACATGCCAGAAGAGATGAGAGGGCAAGAGGCACTAGGGCATCTGCTTCGGCTTCTTTTACAAGAGCACTAATCCTATCAGGTCAGAGACCTCATGACTTAATCATTCCCCCAAAGCCTTCACCTCTTAGTATCATTACCTTGGGGTTTAAGCTCCAACATCTGAGTCTTGGAGAGACACGTGCATTCAACCACAGCACCAACCATCCACATCACTATGCCCAAAGAGGCTCAGAAAACCGACTTCTGGTGAGAGCAACAGTCCTAGGAAAGAGAATTGAGCCAGACAATAAAAACTTGCAAGCCTCCGGGAAGAGAAAGTATTTGAGATAACCTTCAGCTAGAGTGCCTGGGTGAAGGAAAGGTGAAGTCATCCCTGGGTGAAAGGGATCAATTCTTGGTCAGCAGCATCAAGAGCCCAGCACCACTTCCTCAAGTTCAAGACCAGGCTCAGGAGCAGCTTCAAGGCAGATACCCAAGTGTGCAAAGTGAATCAGCCCAGGCTCTGAACACCAAGGATGAGGGAGCGATGCTTCTAAGCTCGGATGTTGCTGTAGGGAGTGGAGCTGGCAGAACCCCTTGGAACACTGACTGTCCATATATGGCAAGGTTAGAGATGGAAAGTATTATGAAACCCATACCTTGGAAGTGGGTTGAGTCAAGAAAGGTTCATATGTGAAGGAAAAGGGTACCCAAAGATCATTCATTGAGAGTGCGTCTTGTGACTTCCTCAACAGATGTGTTCTCTATAGACTTTTACTATTTTTGTAACTCTATCTGACTGAGCTGGTTCTGGGTGAAATGCTTCCATCAGCTAGTCTCATAAAAAACAAGAACATGTTGAGACACTTTCTCTTAAGGAAGTATTTTTCAAAGTAGAAACTTTGCACCCCAACATGATGTGTCCTGCACCATTTCCTCATATCCACGAAGCCAGTAAGGATGCCTACCCATGGCTGCCTCTTTCCTTGCTGACCCCCCCCATTCCCTCCCCTCCCCACCATCCTGAAAGAGCTGGAAGAAGGAAGCTTGCCAGTCACACTTGAAAGCCTCATCATTTAGCCTTTGGCCAGGCCTGTGTTTTCATGTGAGAGCGGAGAATAAACCTGAATCAGACAAATACCACTTCTTGAAGCCAAGGAATTTCAGATCACAGCTGGAGTGTGACTCTAGAAAATACAAACTCTCTTTTATGGTCGTGTTTCTGTTGATGTTTCGTGCTTTGTATTAATATTGCAGACAGGCACATATACATGGAGGATACTATATTTAAGAGGGAGATTAAATACTCTACTCTCTATCCTATACTGGCTGTCTCCCCAATTCCTTGATATGAATCCCAGACCAAGTAATTAATTAATTAATTTATTTATTTATTTATTTTTGGTGGTACTGGGAATTGAACCCAGGGGCGTTCTACCTCTGAGCTATACTCCCAGCCCTTTATATTTTTTATTTTGAAACACGGTCTTGCTAAGTTGCTGAGACTGGCTTTGAACCTGCGTTCCTCCTGTCTCAGCCTCCCAAGTACTAGGATTACAGGCACACGCCACCATGCCCAGCTCCAAGTCATCTTAATAGTTCTGATTCCTTCTACACACCCAAGTCCTTCTTATTTTTCATCATGATAGAACTTACTTGTGATATTAGTAATTTGTACTCTTCCTAAAAGGAAACTAACATCCATAAAGTTTCTATGATTCATTATTTCACTGAACTCTACAACTCAACAAGGTAGATATCATTGTTAATTTTATAAGTGAAAACATATTTTTATAGCTAAGTGGCAGAAATGATATTTGAGCCCAAGGGTACATGCTCTCAATACCCATGTTCTTCCTACAGCTTCTAAAGTTAGTGCTAAAATGCGAAATTATTTTTTTGAGCTACAGGGGGAACAATGTGTGCCTCACAAATAGCAGAAAACACAACAAAGCCAAACAGAACCTAACAAACCCAGAGCAGCTAATTTTCTCCACCTTCACTGTATTCGTGTACTCCAAGAGGAAAACAGCAAGGAAAATATTAATAAATAAAAAGATCTCTTCACATATATTTGAATTTCTTCTCAATCCAAATAAATACATCTTTATCTACCTTTGTAACTTGGTGGGGGCTGGAGGAAAACAGGGATATTGTTCCATGAATGGAATGTTCAGACTGGGAAAATTTCATGAAAATATCAATTATTGACACCTATTATTTAAAAATCAAAATTTTAAAAAAGCTCATCATAATCACTGAGAATCAACAAAATTAAAGAATGAAAAATTAAAAATATTACGCACTCTGGGAAATTATCTCAGCTATTGATTTGCAAGTCCCTGGAGCCCCTAGGATTCTCTGGACATTCTCCAGCGCCTCAGGAGGGATGAGGGAGAAGCATCAGAGAGAGACTATGAAAATGAGTGGATCCCCAAATAAGGGTTTTGGGGCAAAAAAATGTATATATATATATATATATATATATATATATATATATATATAGCTTAGCTTTAAAAATTTTGAAAACACTTGTGATGGAGACAACTAACTGTATATTCCATCTTTTAGTCTCTTTTTTCTCATTAGTAACAGAATCTCAATCTTGGTTGAGATGGCCTGGTACCCAGCTCCAAAGACTGCATTTCCCAATCTCCCTCACAGAGATTAAGGTCCAGCCAGTGCGGTGTCACCAGGAATGTAACAGGGAAGCGTCCTTTAAAGGCAAGGCCACTCTTTTGCAACCCCTTACCCCCTGCCACACTTCCTTTGCTCTAACCTGAACCTTGCAGGTGACTGAGGTCCAGCCCTGCACTTGAACCACAGGAACCTTGGTGATAGAAGCCGCGTGGTGAGCACACAGCAACTCCAAGCAAGGAGCTTCATTCCATAATGATTGTGGAGCCACCATACCAAATCCGTCCTAGACTGCCTGTCTCCAGATCTATTTTACAAGAGTGAAAAAATAAAATTCTATCCTCTGCCAGTGTTCATTCCTGTCAGTTATAACCAAAAGCAATTCCTAGCAATAAACTACATTTAACTTATGAAGAATCAGAGGCCTCAAAAATAGCCTCTCAGGAAGGAGACAACAGCAAAGGAGTTCCACATGTATCCCCTGTCCCTTTGGAACCCCAGTTTGAGTAACCTCCTGGCCATCTGAGTGTCTTTAATAAAGAAGCTGTGAACATGTGCCAAAACACACACTCGTAATTCAAAGGTGCTTTGCAACAAGTATGGGGAACTTTTATGTGTATCTGTAAAATTAAGTCAGGCTATATACACTTATTCTCAGAAACACGTATCACTGTGAAAATAAAAAGCACACAAATTGAAATAATTTAAAGGTGATAGTAAAAAAATATGATTACTTTAGGTCGATATGTTTTTACTCGGGAACAAAAACTTTAGAAGGAATGGCTATAAAGTGCCCATTAAAATCAGCTATAAACTTAAAACACAGTATAAAAAATACAGAATGTTGTAGAGTTAAAAGGGGGAAGTTTCTGAGTAATGCATTACTGTGGAGGTGTATTTTTACCAAGGATATTTTAAGAAATTTTTGAATTTGATTTCAAAGTGGAGATTACAAATAAGAGAGCCTAATAAATATCCTTGATCCCGTCTCATGGTAAAAGCTATTGCTTTGATACCACACCAGGTAATGCTTGTAATTCCTCTGTTATTTGTGAGATATATGAGAATAATCGGTAAAACAGGTGAGAAGTAAAAGCAAAGCCTTCCTGTTCTAAAGAAAAAGAAAAAAGGTCAGCACAGCCCTGTGCCTTTTTGTTTTGTTTTGCGTTCGCTTGGGGAGATTGTTTAAAGGAATATTTGTGTCTCTAAACCAGGATTTCTCTACTGAGGCACTGTTGAAAACTGGACCAGATAGTTCCTCATCGTGCATATGAAGTGTTCAGCAGCATCCCTGGCTTCTATCCATGAGGTGCCTGTCTTCATTAACATTCTCACCGCCGTAATCTAAAACAACTCACTACATCAACTTAGAGGAAGGAAGATTTATTTGCTCACAGTTTGGAAATTTAGAGGTTCAGTCCATGAGAGGTCGGGTCTGCGGAGCTCAGGGCATGGCAGCGGGAAGCACAGAGGAGAGAGTGAGGTTCTCCTCTCATGTCATGGAGGACGAAAGAAAAAGCAGGGAGAGGAGAGGCCTTATAATAATCCTCAAGGTCAGGGACGCCTCCTTATCAACCAAGCACCCCTTCCAACACTGCTACCCTGTTTCCATGAAGGCTAGGGGGACATTCTGAATCCAGACCTTTACAGTGCCTGTAGCAGACTCCACCACTGCCAGAGTCTTGGCAACCAAAAATGTGTCCAGACATTGCCAAAGTCTGGGGGGCACTCCTACTCTTTAGGCTGTTTTTCTTCAATCCAAGGTTTGAGAGATTGCCGATGCTAAGCAAGTGGGAAGCAGGAAAAGCATAAGTTACTAAAGCCATTAGTGACTTTGATGCTTCTGGGGTTTGTTGGTTTTTTTGTTTTGTTTTGTTTTGTTTTGTTTTGGGTATTGGAGATTTAACTCAGGGGCATTCTACCTCCAGGCTACACACCTAACCTTTTTTATTTTTTGTTTTTATTTTTCGAAACAGGGTCTCCTTAAGATGTGGAGGCTGGCCTCAAATCTGCAATCCTCCTGTCTCAGCTTCCCAAGCACTGGGATTAGAGGTATGCACCACTAAACCCGGCTCATTTTTATGCTTCTAAATGCAATGGGCTTTGGGGTCACTTTTCAGTCCTTATTTTATTTGACCTTTAAACAGCATTTGGCATTGTTCTGTCTCCTCTTTGAAGCACTCACATTCTTTGTGCTCTGGTTTGAATGTGGTCCCCAAAGCTTATGTGTTGGCCACTTAATCCCAATGCAACAATATTGACCTTAAAGGTGGGCCCTTTAAGAGGCAATCAGGCCATGAGGACTCTCCCCTCATGAGTGGATTAAGACCATTATGCTGGGATTGGTTAGTTATTACTGAAGTGGCTCCTGATAAAAGGATGAGTTTGGTCCCCTGTCCCCTCTGGCCCTGTACACTTGCTGTTTTGCCCTTCTGCCCCTCTACCTGGGGCAACTCAGCAAGAAGGCCCTCACCAGGTGCTGGGCCTCAGTCTTGGACTTCCCAGCCTCCACAACTGTGAGCCAACTAAATTTCTGTTGTTCATAAATTACCCAGCCTCTGGTATTCTGCTATAGCAGCACAAAGTGAAGTAAGATACCTCCTGGCTTCCATGGTGTCACACCCTCCTTGACTTCTACTGGCTCAGTTGCCTTTGAAGCTCATCCTCGACTCGGCCGCTATGTACTGGTGTGCTGCAAGGCTCAGCTGCAGGCCCTCTCCTCTTCTCACTGTGTCCTTCCTCCTTGCATGGCCTGACCCATGACCATGGCTTCACTGGGTACAGGAACCCATGGCTCCCAATTTATATTTTCAGACTGGTCCTCCTCTTTATGCTCTAGACCTTTATATGCAAATACTTTTTTGACACCTCCACTTGGACTGCTGAAGAATATCTCAAGTTTAACCTGTTCAAGATCAAATTCTTGACGTTCCATCTGTCTAAACCTACTCATCTTCCAGGGACCCTAGACGATGAATGGCCCCTCCCTCTCTGCCTTATCCTATGCCATTTTGCTTTGGGTCGTATCGGTCTTCCCTTTGTTCTTCAAATGGACCATGCTCTCTTCCTTCGAAGAGGATGCCATTCTCTTTACTTGGGCTGCTCACCTGGCTGCCTTTTCCTGATTGGCCTGAACTCATCCTTTTGATCTCTGCCCAAGCATCATTACTCTGCAGTTTTTCCTGGCATTCAGTCCACATTAGGCTCATCTGGTGTTTGCTCCCATAAACCACCCCCCTTGCTTCATGTAATTGCAAGTTCACCAGTGTTGACTCCTCTAGATTACAAGATCCATGAAGGCAGGGATAGTCTCTTTTTTTTTTTTTTACTTCCATTTTACCCCAGTGCCAACATTTTGGGAACGAATAAATGAACAAATCAATAAAAAGAGAGAATTACTTTCCTGCACTGAGTTGGTTGTCTTTCCTTTTTATTTATAGTGTTTTCACATACTGGCTTTTTAAAAATATTTTTATGAAATCAAATGTATCTATCTTTCCTATTTTAGGACCATTTTTAGAATGGCCTTGGTCACCCCACAATTACATAAATATTCACCAAAATTTCCTTTCAGTACTTTTATGGTTTCGTTTGCAAGATTTAATTCTTAAATCCATCTGGAATTTATTTCTGAAAGAAGTGAAATAGTGCCAGCTATTTTGTTTTAGAGCCAATTTCTCCTAAGTTGAAACCTTCGGCTATATCCAGTAGTGTGATGTCATGAACGATAATAAGATCTGGGATCAGATTCTAAGTTGAGCTCCACTCACTGTGCACATGTTAGCAAGTCGTTTAACCTTTCTGAGAATTATCAACACACTTTATGGGAAGAGGGAGAACTTGAGGGAAGAGACACATCAAGAATCCTCATGAACAAAATGGCTACTGAAGAGACAGGATAGGGTAGAAGGAGAGCCTGATGGGTGAGCACGTGGGCTTGGGTCCGATGATCTGAACGTTAGTCACCATGCCCCTCATTTTCTTCTCTGAAAAATGGGATCAAAAATAGTACCCTTTTTTGTGTGGCTTATTGTGAAGGTTAAATAAATTAATAAATGCAAAGCACTTAGACCAGTGCTGGGTCATGGTGACAGTAGTGAGCAATCGGAAGGGATGTCACTGCTTCAGGGAACGTAATGGAGATTTCCCATTGGAATTCTCCTAAAGACCCCAGGAAAGTATATCCTCCAAATGTACTCCAAAACAAGCAAATAGGAACAAGAAAGAAGACCAAGTAGAAGCATCAGTGGACTGACCATACAACCACAGTGACTCCCATTTCTGATATCCTTTGGTTCTTGCAAATTAATTATCTGTGGTCTGTCCTTAACGCAGGAGGAGTAACCTCTAATCTTTTCCAGTTTTAAGAGAGTAATTTCATTAAACGACTGCCAAGAAATTCATTTAAAGTTTCCTTTTATGTGGACAGATTTTAATAATATAACTGTATTTTAATATCTCTAGAGAAAAACTGATAAATGTGTCACATAGCACAAGAAGGTAGGATGGGAGAGAACAGTTACTTCATACACCAAATCATAATGAATCTTTCCATTACCATTTTGATCCTGTAAAACAGTGATACCTGGGGTGGGGGGTAGTGTTTTAATTACATGGTCTTGTAAAATAATAAACACAAAACCGTATTTTCCTCTCCCTCCCTTCCCTGCTATCTCCCTAGGTTCAGAAATGTTGTTGCCTCACCTTAGAACAGGCTTGGCCAAGCAAATACGTGGCATCCAGAAACTGATTTCAATGATTAATGGAATAGTGTACCTCTTACCTTGAGTTCAAATTGAGGGACTTATTACTTGCCCTAAATTTAACACTTTCACTTATCTGGAATTGCTTATTATTTCACAGCTTGTCACATAATCGGATCACATTAGTTACCCCACCAAGGATCAAATAAATCCGTCTCATTATTTTGTTTTGTTTTCCTGGTAATAATGCTTTGATTTTCTGACATATTCACTTTTACTGCAGAAACATTACCAACCGATAAGTTCCCACAGAGAATCAAATGCCCGCTTGATATCGATGACTGTAAATACAGTTAAGTAATTTCAAGTTTATTAAGCTGTAAGACAAATTTATTATTTTTCCCATGAGCAATTTCCCTATATTGAATCAGAGAAGCAGCAGTTATTGGAAACCTGAAAATAAATGGACTGTTTCCCTACCTATACTTCAGGTTGAGAGCCTTTGACCCCCGTCCCTGTCCTCTACCAATGAGTTAGGAAAGTAGAGCTCGAAGCAGGAGTGGGTGTAGGTGTATATGGTTGGCCCTTCATATCCCTGGGTTTATAATCCACAGATGCAGCCTGCTGAGGGTAGAAAATATTCAGAAAAATTGCAACTATACATATTTTTTGTCATTATTCCCTAAACAACATAGCATTAATGTCTATTTACATAGCATTTACATTATTTGGGCATTATATGTAACCTAGTGATAAAGTATGCAGGAAGATGTGGGTAGGGTATATGATAATACTATGTCATTTTATTTAAGGAACTTGAATATCTGAGAATTTTGGTAGCCACAGGGTGTTCTATTACCAATCTCCTGCAGATACCAAGTGACAACTGTATTTCCTAATGCTGGTTTTTATACTTCTATTAGTGCATTACAACTATATATCATAGTGAGGTTCAGTGTGGTACAAACATTGCACACAGCACTTGGCGTACTTTCTTACGCATCGCGCTCTGCTAACCCCTCCTCCCTCCCAGCTAGCAAAACTGGTAGTAATACCTTTATATATTGCCAGAGCATTATTCCAACTGTTTCCTTCCTCAATCCTCCTTTTCCCCTTCCTCACCTTCCTCCCCCATCTCTTTCCACCAATCTACTGGTCTCTCTCCACATTTTTCCAAAGTCCCTTATGTCTCCTGTTTTCTCTCTAGCTTCCACATATGAGATAAAACATACAACCCTTGACTTTCTGAGACTGATTGATCTCACGTAGATAATATTCTCTAGTTCTGTTCATTTTCCTGCAAGTGACACAATTTCATTCTTCTTTATTGTACTACATTTTTATTGTCCATTCATCTGTTGACAGACACCCAGGTTGGTTCCATAATTTGACTGTTGAATTATGCTGCTCTAAACATGGGTATGCATGTATTGCTATAGTATTCTAACTTTAATTCTTTTGGAAAAATACCAAGGTACAGCCGAGTCATATGGTGGTTCCATTCCTAGTCTTTTGAGGAACCTCCATACTGATCTCCATAGTGGTTGTACTACCTACCACCATTTTTTTCAAAAGCCATCTGCTCTCTGTCTCTGGCTGTCTGTGTCTGGACAAGCCATTGCATCTCCCCATGGTGTGCAGCCCAGACATTCCCGTTTCTCACTGCTCTGACCACATCAGCCTGGTCTTGAATCCCTCGATTCCTACCTCTGGGTGGATATTTCTATCAGCACTTGCTCGTCAGTGGGGCTAGTTACCTTAAACTCAAAGGCAAGAGTGAAATACCACATGTATACTCTGATTAGAGCCATATTCTCCAGTCTAGGGTTTTCAACAGCAAAACTGGTCCTTTCACCCCCATTTGTGTTGTGCTTTTTTCCTACATATTGAAAGACAGAGAGGGAAAGCAGTGATTATCCAGGACTCCTGCTCTCGTGGCATAATATGATCAGAGTTTGCCTGGTCAGGGTACCAGGCAGTGGGGCGGGATCCTGATGATAAATGTCAGCAGCAGCACTGAAATCCCAGATTCCCGCTTTCACATGGAAAAGAGTGCTGCTCTACTCCAATCCACATTCAGTTACTGGATCTTGACATTAGTTATCTGAAACAGCAGAAAGTCAAATATTATTCTATTTTAATTTCTACTTAAAACTGAGATAGGAATCAGCTCCCGTGCAAAATATTTACCCCAAAGAGGAGAAATGAAATTACTTATGAATTTATTTCCACTAAAAAAATAAACACAACATTCCTTTTTCTTTCATAATCATTCTGTTTTGAGCTTTCTTTTCCCATATTCTCCAAGTTCTCAGATGGGATATGTTATAGTTAGATATAGAATGTTCACTAAAGAGCTCATTTATTAATATTTGGGGTTGATATAGTTAAGTCAGGAGAGTTGTAATCTCAGCAGTGGATAAATGGATTTATCTGGGTGGTGGTCTGGGCTGGTAGGGGGTGGCTGGAGAAGGTGGGTCCCTGAGGCTGTGGCCCTGGGGATTAAATATGGTTCCTGCTCCCCTTGCTCTCTCTTGCTTCCAGCTTCTATGATGTGAGGAGCAAATCCTTGTGATCTCCCTCTCTCTGCTTCCTGATGCCATGCCCTGGGATCCATGGTTGCTGGCCTCACATGGACTGAACCCCAAAATCCCCAAGGAAAACTGTGAGCAAATCAATATTCCTTCCTCTACGTTACGTGGTCAGGTCTTTGGATTATAGCAGTGAGAATGCTAAGACAGGATATTAGCGCCTTTCAATTAAGATAAGAAAAGGAGTCACCTTTTTGGAAAACAGCTCTCTGCCATGCACTGTGCCATTTCAGAGCTTCCTATGGTCCCACTTATGTCACCAGGCAACCGTCACCAATTGGCCTAGGATTGGTGTCTGGCCATGGAAGTCGTCACATACATGCCACCAATGTCCTCAACAGACCTGGGAGAGCGTTGGCAAGATTTATTATTTTTTCAATTTACTTGAGGACACGGTTCATTTTTTGGAAGCAAAAACTATTTACATTTCAACAGTTATATTATTTTTCCGAGGCTGCAATAACAAGTTATCACAAACTTGGTGGCTTAAAACATCAGCAACTTATTTTCTCACAGTTCTGGAAACCAGAAGTCTGAAGCCAAGGTGTCGACAGGGCTGCACACCCTCCGAAGGTTCTAGCAAAGATTCCTTCTTTGCCTCTTTCAAATTTTGCTGACTCCAGGTGTTCTCTGATGTATGGCTACCTCACTCCATTTTCTGCCTCCATCTTTACACAGCCTCCTCCTCTGTATGCTCTTCCTTCTTCTGTTTTATAAGGTCACTTGTCATTGGATTGAGGGATGATCTCATCTCAAGATCCTTAATTCTATCAGCAAAGACCATTTTTCCAAATGAGGTCATATTTGCAGGTTCTGGTGGGCGTTATCTTTTGGACGGCCGCCATTCAACCCACTATACCAGGTATGTAGGGACAGGATGTGGGAATCTGAGTTGGCTGGTACTATTTCTGATGTATTTTAATGATTTAGAGCCCCCTGAGAGACCACTGCCTACTTGAAGCTCCCCAGCTGGTTCTACCCCAAATCTAGCTCTTAGCTAAGGAGATCAGGGTAGAAGTTGTGCACTAAGTACAGAGACATTTGAAAGAAGAGTTTCCATAATAGTGTATTAGTCAGCTTTCCATCACTATAACAAAATACCTGAGACAGAACACTTATGAAATAAAAATAGATTTATTTTGGCTCATGGTTCTAGAGGTTCAAGCCCAAGATCAAATCATTGATTTGGGTCTCTGGTGAACGCAGGATATCATGATGGCAGTATGTGTTGAGTGAGAGGTCATTTCTCAAGCCAGGAAGAGAGAGAGGACAGGTGCAGTCCCACAATTTCTTCTGGGGGCACACCCACAGTGACCTAGGGCTTTCCACTAGGTCCCACCTCTTAAGAGTTCCTCCCCCTCCAGCACCCAGGTGGCCGAGCCTGTAACAAAGAGGCCTTTGGGGACATTCAACATCCAAACTATAGTAAATAGTATTTTATATACTCCTGCACCAAAACCTTGCTGGTGATTGTTCACTAAATGTCTCTTGAAGCAAAACCCTCTAATACAACTCCCTCTATCTCAGGCAAAACCATCATCCTGCTTAAACCAACCATCCACCTTTCCTGCACCTGTTCCTAAGTGTCCACCCAAGGACTGGCTTACCTCATGTGATGAGCTCATTTCAAGATGGGCTCATCTTGGGTGGGTTGAATGGTAACCATCCAAAAGATAACTCCCACCGGAACCTGCAAATATGGCCTCCTTTGGAAAAATGGTCTTTCCTGATAGAATTAAGGACCTTGAGATGAGCCAAGGACTGGCTTACCGCATGTGTTAGTGTCACCACCAACAAAGTGACACTAAACACTCATCAGGGGTCCTGTCTCACTTTCCTAATATGCCTGCTTTTCACACTGTAGGACAACTCTCTCCCCTGTCCTGAAGAATCCACTGTTAGCTGATGATCTTGTGTCACACTTCACAGGTAACACTGAAAGTCTTCCCGTCCTCGAATTTATAACCAGTGGACATCTCCACCCATCACCTCTGTTTCCCCTCTTGTTACAAATGTACAACCCCTTTTCCCCTATTGAATGCTGCTCCATTGGGGTTGCTTCTCATCACCCCCTCTGAAGGATCTCACCTGAAATGATCCCTTCTCCTTTCTAGCCTCAGGTATAATTCCCACTGGTATTGAAGTATGCTCTACTAACTCCAGTACCTAACAAGAAAATTCTCCCTTTACCTCAAAGTCCTTTCTATCTGCTTTTTTTTTTTTAACAATAACTGCTCATTTTTCAACTCACTCTCCTTGGATTTCATTGCCCATTATTATCTAGATATCACCCATGTTTGAATCTCAAAACTCTTTCATGTTGTCAATTGCATCAATCATTTCTACATCTTCATTGTTCTTAACTTTTATTTGAACATTTCATTTCCCTGTCCTTTATAGTTTTCTACACATTCATTGAGTTTTATTTTCTAAATTTTATCAGTGACTTTTTAAAAGCACTATATCAGATATATGTAGAGATAAAAATCCTATGGCTTAATTTACCTACCCCACTTGGGGCAACTGATTTTTTTAAAAATCTTGGAGGACTTATAAATTACACACACATACAAATCATACACACACATATGTTTTAGCAATAGCACCTACATATTCCTTTGTTCATATAAAATCTACATATCCTACAAAATAGTCAGTAGATTTCTAAAACCTACTGGCATGATGAATAATTATCTCAAAAATTAATGGGACATTTGTTTTCATGAAGGTGATTGAAGCATGACTTTTTGTACCAATTAGATTGTTAGATTATTTCTTGGAGCAAGAGAATCTGAATATATCTTTTAAAAGGTACATTTTTGGAGCCCTTTATACATTTCAATAAAATTTCATATCCATTGTTTTATTTGATCCTTACAATAGCCCCATAGGATCCTGGTGTCCACCTGGTTTTCCCATACAGGAAGAATACATGTGAGTCCCATATATGACTCACTCGAAACCCTCCAGCTAGTACTCAAACCCACGGCTATTACCTCAGCACTCTCAACATGGGGTGCACATTAGAGCCCCCTGGGGAGTTTTGGAAAGCCTCAGTGCCCAGGCCGCACCCACTAATTAAAGCAAAATCTCTGAGGGTAAGACCAAGGCATCAAGAGTCAAATAAGCCAGACACAGAAAGGCAATACCATATGATCTCACTTGTATATAGAATGTAAGAAATAAAATTCAATTGCAGAGAAACAGGGTAGAAAGGTGATTACCCAAGGCTTGGGTGGGGAGGAGCGCTGGGGAAAGGGAAGATTTTGATCAAAAGATAAGGGTCTCAGTTAGAATGGAGGAATAAGCTTTCTTGATCTATTATACTGTACAGTGACTAGTTAATAATAAGGTATATTTCAAAATTACTAAAAGAATAGTTTTTAACATTCTCAGCACACACACACAAAATAAGTTGATGAGATAATGGGTATGTTAATTAGCTTGACTGAATCTTTTTATATACACGTATGTCAAAACATCACTTTGTATCCCATAAATATACACAATTATTATTTGTCAATTAAAAAGAAGGAAAGAAAAAGTGGAGGAGCGTGAAGGAAGAAGGGAGGAAGGGAGAAAAGGAGAGGAGGGGAGGATGGAGTAGAAGAAAGGAGAAAAAAGATGAAATCAAATGCTCCAGGTAATTTAGTGTGCGGCTCTTTGAGAACCAGCAAATTATCCCACCCCGTTGGGGAGCACTGTTATCTATAAGATTCCACCCCTCCTCTCTTGCCTTTTAAAGGAGCTTTTACTGCAGTTTCCAGGGGAAGAGGAACCTCTTAGGATGGTTTCCTGCGCCCATAGATATTAGCCTTTTTTTTTATAAGGGGGAAGAAAGAATTTCTAACATTAGCAGTTTGATATGTAATGTTCTCTTAGTCCTCTGACAGATGATTCTACATCTGTATCCACTGGAAAATAAAAGATGTAGTATTATTTGTGGGAAATATCAAAACATTTGAACCTATTTTATAGGTTTATGTCATATGGATACTCATACTCAAATTTATCGTATCATAATCATATGTACATAGTGTACTCTTTCTAAAGGAATTGAAAGTATACTTCTGATAAGATGGTACATCCATTTTTAGTAGCTGGGGATGAAATTAGAACAGTTTGAGGAGGAATCTAACTATCCGGACAGTTGTACTAGAAATGTATCCTCCTTAGGTAACGCCTGAGAACTGCTGGCTGTAAAATAATTTTTACATTTCTCTGTTTGGCTCAGAGGGCTGAATTGGAAATGGTGATTATTCTTCTGTGACAATGAAATGGCTCTGCTTTCAAGCATGCACCGGGGAGAAGCGATGTTGGTAAAATGTAAACTAGTCGCACATTACAGTTTTTCAATTAAGAGAGCATTTTCCATGCAAAGCTCGGCTATAAATAAAAAATAAGTAAATGAAATATTCCCTGAGTACAGTCTATCCCAAGACTGATGGTGACAATATGGAAAGAATAATATAAAATTTTAAAAATTAAAATAGTAGGTCTGACGTAGGTTCTTAAGAAAGTCTATATTGTTGCATTATACTGTGAGACCATTGCCTCCATTTGCCATGGAAGTACACTTCTGAAATTCACACAAAGCCTGGAGAGTTTGCTGTTTAATTTTCTCAGCACATAAAGGATGGAATGAAATCAAATTTTAATCATTGCTGAACTCATTTCCATTATTATATTTTAAGTGAAATACACTTAATTATCATTGTTTAGGTGGCTGGTTTTAAGGGAGCTGCTGGATACTAATGTGTTGGCCATCCATCTCTAGGGATGGAATTGAAAGAGCAGACAACTCTTTCTAGAATGTCATTACCACCAGATGAATGCCTCGTTCAAGAATGAGGTGCCTGTTATTACTGCATGAAGTCTTAGATCTTAGCTTGAATTTCTAAGGTGCCCTATCTATTCATCCGGCTTCTCCATTTCCCAGCGTGCTCTCTGTTGCAATCAGCCTGTCCTCTGCCTGTCACTCCACCCTTCCTTCATGTTCATGCTGCTTTCTGTCTCCTGCACCTGGAAAAATCAGAGTCTTTTTTTAAAGCTACCATTCAGTACGCGTCTTCCCCTCCATGAGCGCTCCCAACCCTTCTAGAAAACACTGGTCTTGCCATTCTCTACGTCTCTATTCTACTCACAGCACCACAATGGCCACGTGTTCTCCCGGCCTGTGTACAAGTGTCTACCCCATGCAGGACTGTTGCTCTGAGCTGCCAAGGCGAGTGCACACAGATCCCCAAGGTCACAACACCAAGCCTCACAGTAAATATACTCAGCTGACACTGTGCTGACTGTGTGAGGACAGGGCCCATTAGAGCCCGAAGGTGACTGTGAATGGTTAGCTTGATGTGTTGTTCACTTGTCTGAGTCATGGCGTGCCCAGACATTTGTTGGAACATTATCCTGAGTGTGTCTGGGAGGGTGTTTGTGGGTAATCAATAGATTGAGTAAAGCAGATTGCCCTCCTTAACATGGGCAAGGCCCATCCAATTGGATAAAGATGTGAACAGAAGAAAAATGTGAAAAGATCCCTCCTTCCTATCTTTGAGCTGGGACATTAGTCTTCTGATTTGGGACCCAGACTTGAACTGGAGCTATACAATCAGTTCTCCTGGTTCTCCGGGCTTTAAACTCAGAGTGAAGCAATGCAATAATCTCTCCTGGGTCTCCACCTTGCTGACTGCGAATTTTAAGACTTTAACTTCCATAACCACAGAAGGCAATTCCTTATAATTGTGCACACTTGGCCCTCCATATCTTGTGGTTCTATATCCATGGATTCAGCAAATGCAGGTCAAAAATATTTCAGGGGAAAATTGCATCTGTATTAAACATATGCACTTTTTTTCTTGTCATTATTCCCTAAACAATACAACAACTCTTTACATATGAGCAACCTAGAGATAATTTAAAGTTACACAGAAGGATGTGCATAGATCATATGCAAATACCAGGCCATTTCATATACAAGATTTGAGCATTTTTTATTGTTATTGTTGTAGTCCTGGAACTAATCCCCATGGATATTCAGGGATGACTGTACACACACATTTCCATCCCATCGCTTCAGTTTTTCTGGAAAATCCTCTCGATAAAACAGGAGTCAAACTGCCCATCTACATGACCAGGTGGGTGTGTCCATCTCTAAAAGGGAAATTAGGAATGAAACTGGAAGAAAATGGGCTGCCGCCGATGTCTTTCCTAGGACTAGCCAGTGTCAGCTGGCTCGCCTTCTCAGACTCAGCCTTCATAGATGACTAGTTCAACTAATTCAGTGGCTCAGTGTTGACTTTTATAACAGCGATCAGGACCATGTCTCTGTGAACGTTTCGGCAGAGATGTAAACAGTGTTTTTCTGTCGTCCTTTGGGTATGAGCTAAACATGAAGATGGGGGCAGAGGCCACCAGGGGAAGGCAGGCTGTTCTCATTCTCACTCTTTCGGCTTCCCTGGGCAGTACCCCCAGAGTGGAAGCAAGCGGGCATGGATCTCACCTGCACGCTGCAGACCCAGGCAGATTAACACAATTACTGTATTAAATGAATTACAGAAATCTCTCTTATCTGGTGCTGTAGTGTTACCTTTGTACTCCCAAAACCGAAAAAGAAAGTTGGAGACTCAATTTCATTTCATAAGAATCCCTGCTAGCAGAAATCATGATATTTAAAGTCTGGAAGCTGGGCGTGGTGGCGCACACTTGTAATCCCAGTACTTTGGGAGGCGGAGACCGGAGGATCCGGGTTCGCGACCAGCCTCAGCTCTCTCTCTCTCTCTCTCTCTCTCTCTCTCTCTCCCTCTC
>PVJS01005924.1:0-54484 GCA_004027185.1 Glis glis | reverse complement strand
TGTGTGCCTGTACATGTATGCACCCATGTGTACATGTGTGGTGCTATGTGCCTGTGTCTGCACGTGTGTGGGATGGCCTTTGTGGTCACTTGCCCAACATTCCCCAGTTTCAATCACTTCCCACAGGAGACTGCAGAGCTGTGCAGGCCTCCAGGACCTCCTCAGGGTCAGTACCTGCTCCTGGAGTGGCCGAGGTCTCCCTCAGGCCTCAGCCTGCAGGCGCACACGTGGGCACCACCTCCACGCAGTACACAGCTGCTGCTACAAGGGGTCTGCCTGAAATCCCAACTCAAAAGCAGATGCTAATGTCAACGTATGCACACATGCGTGCCCATGCTCCAGTGAACATACCCTCACACATATCATGGAGAAGTGGGGCCCCAAGAAGGAGGAGCAGGCTCAAGGCTGTCATGGGGGGCCCACAGCGGTGGCGGTTTATGTCCTTTGGTCACAACCACATGATGTTCATCAGCAACAATTCTGTCTGGGGTGATGGCACTAAGTTATTGCCCAGAGGACTGGGGCCACTGCCCCACTATAGCTTCTGTTTTAAGCCCCTGCCCCCACTTTTCAAGAGTATGGAGTATAAAAGGATCTTTAGGTGGCTTCAGGGGCAAGGGAGCCCATGAAGGGTGGGCTGGGACCCTGAGTTCTCTGCCCACCCTGCAGGCTGCCACCTCCACACATGCTCGGTTGGCCACCACACGTACACCATCCTCAGGCCCACAACCCCTATGCTGAAAGAAAAGTCCCCAGCGAGCACCCCCCAAGTCACCCATTGTTAACCACTTCCCATCTCTTAAAACAGAGCTATCGTGGAATTTGAATCCGCATGCCTTCTGATTTAGCACACTCTGTCAGGCTGCAGCTGTATGCGAGGCGCTTGCTGGACACAAACGAACTGGATGAGACCTTCGCCCTCCTGGGCCTTTGCGTCCAGTAGCTGCCACAGGAGAGGTCAAGACGACAGCCACACAGATGAGCACAAAACTGCTCTGCGATGAGTGGAGAGCGGGCGTGTGTGGTGCCTGACATCCCGCTCCACCAGCTGGCTCCGACGGCGGTGGGACCCTCACCCCGTGCAGCTGCAGGCCCGCCACATCCACACCAAGTGACGGGATTAAAGCCACTGCTGCCACTGGCGTAAAATATCAGATGTGAGATGTTTCTGATTAGAAATTACATTGCAGTTCTGTTGAATTGATAATTTGTATCTCTTTGAGATTTTTCACAAACACGCTAACCAATTTCACATGTATCTTAAACGTTCTTCTTGATTACAAAGTGAAAGCGCCCGGGCGGAGACAGTGATAAAGCAGCTGCTGCTCCCGCGTATCTGTCAGGAGCTGCCCAGCTGCACGCATTCCACCGTTGCTGCAGAGACACCGCGCTGATAAAGAAAAAAGAGCCGGGAAAATCAATGTGCTTGGAGCTGGGGCGGTTGCTAAACACACAGAAAACATCTCTATCCAACAGGCCAAGCGCCTCGAAAATTCCCAAGCCCTGCCCTGGGACAGCCAAGGAAAATTTAATCTCTCCAAATCCTCACCAGGGCACTCCATCCTGCAGCCCTGACAGCCACACTTATAATTAATTATACAATTTCGATGGGAATATCGACTAAACAAAGCTATAAATCATAGAAAAAGTCAATAGGCATGGACACATTCAATCATGTCCCGGCCAATGATTACTACTCTTAAAATACAATAATTATTTTCAGGAGCCAGCTTGAATTAAATTTCTGTCAGACGGGTACAAGACCGGTGGTTGATGAAGGATGCGATGGATTTTGGGGCCGAGTCTGGTGCAGGCACATCCATCCTGTGGATGTAGTTTGTTTTTAGTGCTGGCGGCACGGCGTGTTTAACCAGACCATGAAGATGAGATTATCTCCGATGCTCATTAGGCCGTTTGTCTTGTCCTTCCAGGCTGATGGGGACCACTCTCCGGATTCTAGGCGTGACTGGTGGCGGCTGACTCCATACACGGTGTAGCTCTGCAGGGGCCTGGGGGTACTCCCGGCAGCATGGGCCTGCAGGACGATTCTGAAGGTGTCTCAAGATCTCAACGGTAGGATGGGCGAGGCTGGGGCGAAGGTCCCGTTTGTGTGCAGCTCCTTGGAGAAAACTGCAAGACCGGCCTGAGGAGGCACAGGCCACCCTGAGCTACAGGCGTCTGCAAACCCAGCCTCTCTGTGCATTGGATTCTGCATGCAATACGACAGATGGCTGTGTGGGTCTTCCCAAAACCTCTGCACAGGAATCTCTTCTCCAACTCAACTCAACTGCATTTTCCATATTAGAATCAATTCAAAAATTCTCCTGAAAATTTAAACTAATTTTTTCTTAAAAATAGATATGGAACAATGTCACTCAGTCAATGCGAGACTATCACTTGCAGTAGCACAGCATGACTCTTTCAGAGGACAGCAGGCTGCTGTTGTCTAGCTAAGAACCACACGGAGCCTGTGGCCCCACACGAGACACCACCCCTGACGCTCCCAGAGGGTGTGCGCCCTCTACCTCAAGCACCGCCAGAGCCCAGGCCGGTTCTCCCCTCAGCTGGCAGAGCCTTCTTGCTCCTTCCAGAATGTTCCATCCCCTTGGCCACCCCAGAATCCTCCTTGAGGGACCCTCCACTCGCTTCTTGCCTTGCACAGGGCCCTGCGTGGCCTTGCTCCCGTGGCTCGAGGGGCTGGCTTTGCTGGGGGCTCCACAGCACCCCGACTCTGGCCTTCTCCACGCTGAGGTGGCCGTGCAGCTGCCCTTGTATCTCCTGGACTGTGGACCTCCACATGGGCTCTCCCCACTTCTCTGAAGAAGTGAGCCAGGCACCACCCTGTTTACACAGACCACAGACAAGACAGCATGGCCCATGGCCTGGTGGAGCTGTCCTCTGGCAGGAACCACATGCGCTGTAAGTATCCATGTGACGAGCGTGTGGAAGTGTGTGGATGCACCAAGGACAAGCATCAGAGGAGATTCGGCCTCACCAGGCCCTGGAGGCCCCGAGGAGGGGAGGGTGCAGGGAAGGGCTCCCTCGGGGGGAAGCTGGTGGGAACAGTGGGGAGGGGAGAACAGGAACCCTCCTGTGAACAACCAAAAATCGTGCCGGTGATGCCAGCGTTCTGGCTTCTGAGGCCAAGGAGGGACGTGCCGCAGGGAGGAGGCCAAGGTCCAACCCGACTGACCAGCAGTGGGCCCGGAGGGGGCAGGCCCAGGAGGAGGACCAGGCCAGGTGCTGGCCATCAGGGAGGACCCGGAGTCCCGGAGGCCCCTGGGATCTGGGCTGATGAGTGGCGAGTGGCAGCTGTTACCTCTCAGGAGAAGAGGCAGCACGCAGAGAGGGGTGGACCTGGGCGCCGAGGGTAAAGGTGGCAGATGTCGCCCTGGATCACTGGTTTCGACGTGTCTGAGGGACCCGGGCAGGTGGCGCCTGCTGGGCAGCTGGACAGTCCCCTTTACAGGGCACTCAGACGTGCCTCTTCTAAGCACCTTGTACACAATGACCTGTGAATCCTCCTGCACCTTACGAGGGGGAAACTGAGGCACCTATCTGGTCCACGAAGCCTGGGCTTGCCCTGGCACATGCCCACTCTCACTCCGGTCTCTTCTCACACGCTGCCACCCCAGGCAGCTTCCTAGTGCAGGAACTCTCCTGCCATGACAGCCCCGCGGGGCCACAGCTGGCTATGGCCAGCTGCAAGAACTCAGCTTCAATTTTCAGCAATCTTGGGAGCTGCTGATGAATCTGCCCATCACTTTGTAGCTTGGAATCGCCCACAGAGGGAAAGCTTACACCACAGAAATCAGCAAATGTTACAAGTCCAGAACCGCCTCCATGCTGTCCCACATTTACCAGAATGCAGTAACCTACGCATAACAGGTATCCAATAAATATCCACAGAGCAAGTCTACTTAAAGTGGGACAAAATTATACCACAATAGAAAATGATGATAAAGGGTGTGCGTGCCGGTGCCTCTCGGTGCCAGCTGCACGTGGCCCTCCTGGGGACCAAGGGCTCAGCGCAGAGGGCGGGCTCCCACGGCCAGGGCGCCTCCAGAGGAACCCCGTTCTTCAGTGATTTGAGCTGTGTGTTCCCAGTACCACACTTCCACTCCCATACACGTGCATGCACACACACAGGCACACCCACATACATGTGCACTCATGTTCATACCCACACTCACACACACGTCATTATGAACACATGCACATGCGTACACAGGACTCACATACTGCACAGACACGTGTGTATGCTCACACTCACACATCGTGTGCCTGCACAGCTCAACTCACAGCCAAGCCCGAAGCCCGCTGCCCACCCAAGGCCGGGCCTCCCCTGCTCCCCACCCCAGACACCCAGTCCAGGCCTCCCCTGTTCCCCACCCCAGACACCCAGGCTGGGCCTCTCCCATGGAGGGGTCTCAAATGCTGATGGAGGAGGGAACCTGCCTCATGCTGCCAGTTAACAAGAACAGGACCCGGAGCCCTGTCCAGCCCAGCCCTGCGCAGGTGCGGGACACACCCACAAGCAGTCCCCAGCTGAGCCCTGGGTGGCCCTGCACACGCAAAAGCATTGGTGGGACCCCCAGGCCACAAGTGTCATGTGAGAAGAGCCCCAGGGGAGGCAGCCCCTGTGGGGAGAAATAACTCACCGCGGTGCCGTTGTTGTCCCGGAAGACCTCCTGGTTGAAGTAGTCGAAGAGCTTCTTCTCTAACTGGAGCACAACCTGCCAAGTCAGAGCGGCCTCAGCGCCGTGGGCGGGAGCAGGTCCCTGTACCCAGCCCCTCCTCTCAAGGCTTTGGGTGCCAGCAGAGCCCCCACTCCCCAGGCCGGGCATGGCCAGTGACCACCCTGTGTCAGTGGCCTGCAGTCATGGTCCGCTTACCTTCCGGTCATTGTCCGACTCCCGAAATATCAACTTCACGACTTCGTTGGTGTCAGCAGCCCGAACTGTCTGCACTGTGGCCTTTGTGCAGAGTGTCTGCAAAAAGACATGGAGGGTGTCAGTCCCAGGAGAAGGTCGGCCGCCCGGCATCACCCTGGAGCCACGATTTTGGCTCCTGACCACTCCAGCTGGAGCAGATGGCACAGCACTGCTTCACAAGTGGGGTTCATACCTCACACCTCACGGGGGAGCCCCGCTTTGACGGATGTCCAGGACTGTTCTCCCAGGGGGGCCGCGGGATGGCCTACAGCCCCACAGTCCTGGCCGTGCGGCGTGGCACTTCAGGGACACCAAGGGCTTGCCAGCCGAGTCGCACAGGTCCAGGCTAATGAGCGAGGCCAGCTGATGGTTAGCAATTAAATTCAAGTCTTTTCAGAAAATTCTTAACTTCAGTAAGACAAGGGTCAACAGGGGTCACTTCCCAAAGGCAGAACAAAGCTGGAGACCCTCCACCCCCAGGTGGAGGAACACTCCTCCACGCTGAGCCCACAGCAAGGGCCTGGGCAGCAGCAGAAAGGACACAAACCCAGCCACACGCACACACTGAGCAAGGAAGCGCGAGACCCGCAGGCCCACGCTGCAGAACCCGCCAACAAGCGAGAGGAGTTGAGTCCTGGCCTGAGCCAGGGGGACGTGGCCTCCTGCCCCAGGAGGAGTCAGGGAGCAGGACTCCCTCGGGCAGCAGCTCACTTTACACAAAATGCCCCGAGACAGCAAATCAAACAGAAAGCAGAGGAGCATGGTTGCCTGGGTCCTGCTGCAGGACAGACCCCACTAGGCAGGAGCCCCATAAGCCCCTTGGCAGCCCAGCCAGCCTACTGCGGGGACAGTGCACCCCCCTCCCCCGGCTGCTGAGGACAAGGGTCGGGCGGAGCCAGCTGCAGGTGCAGGGTTCCAGCCAGCCGCCACTCCCAGAGCACACTTTAGGACAGGCCATTGGCATTCAGGGCACAGACCAGCAGCAGGCCAAGCCCCAGAGTGGCTTTTGGACTCCTGTGTCACAAATCAGTCCTGGAACGGAGGATTAGGACAAGCACCCAAACAACCCAGCAAAGCTTGGCCACCCTGTGAGCCCCGGGCCCACAGAGGTCCCGGCCCCATCCAGATGCTAATGTGGGGCTTAAGTGGCTTAAGCCCCTTCTGTGAATGGGGACGCTCTGGCTGCAGACAGCCATTGTGGCCCTGCAGGACTGCTCCAGGACATTCAGGGCTCTGTCTCCCCAAGGCATCTGCGGGAAACTTTAAAAACTGGCTTTATCTCACCACTTCACCCACTCCCCAAGGATAAACTTCTGATGGTCCCCTGGGCCGGGCAAAGGGCTGCCCTCCCCTGCTCCCACTCCCTCTCCCATGGGGCCGCCTCATTCACAGGTTTTAAAGGAATGGTGGGGGCTGAGCAGGGAAGGCGGCCTTTCCCCTTGCCTTTCAATCCAGAGAAGTCGTGACCACTCGTGCAGAAAACTGCCCCGCCGGCCTTTCCGGCTCAACTACTACGGAAGGGATTTTGGTCTTTTGAAAGGAGAGAAAAAAAATACCCAAACGCTATTTTTAAAAGGGCATCTAAGATTCATCGCGTTATTAGTAGCAGCGTGAAAGGGCACGAGAAGGGTGGCCCGGCACGGTTCCGCTGGGGCTCCAGAGCCTGCTTCCCTCCAGGAATTTTCAGCTGCTGCGTGCCACGGAGCCCACCTGTCTGTAGACACGGATTCCTGGCTTCCCTTTGCTGGGGCAGCCATCAAAGTGTGCTGCCTGGACCCACATCGGGCCGGACCCTGGTGACAGTGGGGAAGGCTGCTTCTGGGCAATCGAATCACAGGATTTTTACAGTCCATTTGATTTACACAAAGCCCCCCAGTGATCAGACGCCCCGACGCGCACGTGTGCAGTTGGCCGTCAAGACTCATCCAGGAACCAAATCTGTCCCCTCGCTCCCACTCAACTGTCACAAACACTCCCCCATAAAGTTCAAAACTCTATTAAAGACAAACAGCCTGTTGAGCCTAACAGCCAGATCTTTTAAATGCAGTGTTAAAGAGCCCGGTTAGAAAAACAAAAATCATTCTGTGCTCTCTGACACAAGCTAAAGAATTCTTGGAAGGTGGGCGTGGTGGCGCGTGCCTGTAATCCCAGTACTTGGGAGGCTGAAACAGGAGGTTCACAGGTTCAAAGTCAGCCTCAGCAACTTAGGCCCTCCGCAATGTAATGAGACCCTGTTTCCAAATAAGAATAGGGCTGGAGGTGTAGCTCAAAGGTAGAACACCCCTGGCCTCAATCCCCAGCACCACAAAAACAACAAGGACAACTTTGACACCTGGATTCACCATGGCATGTGAGGACCACAGACTTGTCCTGCAACCCAAAACAAGAACCAGGACCCCACCCTGGGGCCTTGCGTACACCTCTACCCCGCAGGAGAGGGCGTGGATGTCCATGGAGCATGTGGCTTCTCAGGACCGGTCTGCCCAGGGATCTGCTGGGATCTGTCAGGAGCTGGTCTGCAGGGACCTGAACTGGCCTGTCCTGGGCCTCCCAGAGCCTGACTTGGAGGAGCCCAGGACAAGACGTAGAGAAATTACGTTTGAAAGTCCTGTGGGATAATTTCTGGACTATGGTGCTAGGAGGTGTATCAAGAAAAACTACATAACTGTAGATTTTTGTGTGTGTGTATGTGGCACTAGAGATTGAACCCAGGGGCATTCTACCTCCAAGCTACATCTCCAGCCCTATTTTTTTAGTTTTTGTAAATTTTGAAACAGGGTTTCACTAGGTTGATGAGAGCCTCACTACTTGCTGAGGCTGTCCTTGAACCTGCGATCCCCCTGTCTCAGCGTCCCAAGTCCTGGGATTACAAGCGTGCACCACCACGCCCAGCATATATGTAGATTTTTAAATTTCTACCAGCAATGGGAACCAGGTAGGCAGCTCTGAGCTCTGAGTGAAAGCACAGGCGTGGGGTGTCTCTAGTAGTTCTCTAACTGCTAAGTTGCTGAATGTGAGTCAAAGCGACAGGCAGCTCCGGTGCCTCTGCAGCCGCTACCAGAGTCAGGGCATTTCGAAGACGCATCTTAGTTACCATCACCAGCGGCCTGTGAAGCGTGGCCTCCATCTGGATTCTGGTTTCAGAGGGCAGGTTCCCTCTGTCTCTCGAGGCCCTCTGGGCCCTGTGCGGCCCCTCCCCACCCGAGGGCTCTCTGCAGCCCCTCTGCCTACACCCAGCCTGGACTGCCTTGGCTCGCTGGGGTCTGACCCCTCTCGTTCTCCCCCCCCCCCGAAGCCTCACTAGTGCCCCACCCACATACCCCACCGCTGTGTGTGCGCCTGGCTCTCCACAAACCCGGCACAGAGGCCTTCCCAGGCTGCCTTTTTCTCCACTGGAGAAAACACAGGAAGCCATGTGAGTTGGAAATGTTTTTTTGTATTCAAAAGACTGCTTGGTGGAACAGGAACTGCTGGCCTTTGTGTAGCCCTGTCCCTGCAGACTGTGATATCCTGGTCCCCGCTCTCCAACTGGAGCCCCAGGAACGTGCACAGGCCCTGGGGCACCCTGCTCAGGCCACAGGGTGTGTGGCCTCCAGAGCTTGCTCAATTCTGCAGGCTGAGCGTGGGCACTGCCGAGGTGGGAGTGGCCGCTGCCCCACGGGGGTCTAGATCCTGCTGAAGGTGTCTCTGTGAAGTAAGGAGGGTCCTGGGATGCACCAGCGGGCAGCTCTGGGGGGCTGGACGTCTGCAGGCGCTACAGTCATGCACCTCAGTCTTGTGGCCAGAGCCAGAAAGGACACTTTGTGCTATGGAAGAATGACCCAGCTGGGCATGGTGGTGCATGCCTATAATCCCAGTATTTGGAAGGCTGAGACAGGAGGACCACAGGTTCAAGGCCAGCTTCAGCAACTTAATAAGACCCTGTTTCAAAAATAAAAAATAAAATAGGGCTGGGGACGTAGCTCAGAGGTAGAATGCCCCAGGCTTCAATCCCCAGTACCACAAAAAAAATAAAAAATAAATAAATAAAAATTACCCAGGTCAGGCCAGCTGCAGAGGATGGAGGCTAGATTCAGATGTGCTGGAAAAAGTCATCAGAAATAACCGACTTGGAAATTCCCCTTTCTGTTGCAATGACTCATTTCTGTTTATATGTTTTCTGAAGCAGACCAGGCCATCAGCTAGTTGCTGCAGTCATGAACTCCCTTCCCAGGACCAGAGCCCAGCCCTGGGCAACAGCCCCAGCCCCACCTGGAGCCTCATGAGCTGGCGCCTTCTCTCGGGGCAGCACCCCCAGTCTTGGCCCTCACGGAGCAGTTAAGAAGCTCTGTGAGGGGTGCAGGCCCCAGCCTCTGGGCAGCAGAACCACTTGCCCCAGATCAAAAGTCCACAGGCCACAAGATGCTGTCATGCCCCGTCTGTCAGCCCCAGCACCCGCAGCCCTCCTGGAGCTTCCCAGAGCATCCTGGAAGGAGCACAAAAGGAACAAACTGCTCACTGTGGCCTCCCGACCCGGTCACGGGCTCTGGCACATCCTGCCCCCAAACCCGTGCCAGGCGAGGAGCGGGCGGGCTGGCGGAGGGCTCCCTGACACGGTGGCCGGCCCTCTGGAGGCCACCAGACACAGTGCTATCTTGCCTGGCAATGCTCTGCCATTGTCTGGGGTGGCCAGTCACTCACCGGCGGCTGCACAAAGAGGCGGAAAGAGGTTGAATCCTGACTTCAGGCAGCAGGTAAAACTCAGCGGTCAGCTGCCCAAAGGTGGCTTAAAGCACTGAGAGGCTCCTGGCCTCACCCAGGCCAGAACTGCCCACCTCTTCACCTTCTCGAGAGACCCTCTTCTTGCTTTCTCTCCATGAGGGGGCAAAAGAGCCAACAATTAGCCGTGAAGTAGCGCTGTCCCCAGACTCAACACAGGCAGCTGCTGGGGGGAATATTCCAGAGCATTCTCCGGAATTAAACCATCCCCAAGAGGATTATGGGTTTCTTCTTCTCAAACTGAGACCTCCTGCAGGAAATCATGCTGCAATTCCCACACCTTCCCAGCACCTGGGGACATCCACGCGGATGCATGCTCCTTAAATCCACGAGCAACAGAGCCAAAGGTGTTAGAGGGTTTCTTGACTTCTCCATCATTACCCCTCGCTGGTGACGATGGCTGCTCTAAGGTTTCCTGCAAGGGGCGGTGGGTGGGGAGACGCTGCTGAGACCGCTGGGCAGGTACACATGGAGGCAGAGGGTCCACTTGGCCAAGTGCGTCCTCAGGAAGTTGGGTCAGATTTTCTTATCCGACTAGAAGTAAAACCATCTTAAAACAGGAAACAACAAGACGATCCCTTCCCTGAGGCTGTGAAGGCCTCAGGCCCCACAAAGGCTTGGCTCAGGACCCCACAGCAGCCTCGCCAGACAGAGATGCTCCCCAGCGCCTCATGTCTACAGTTTGGCTGGAGCCAGGACAGAGCAGCTGCTCCTCCTCCTCCTCTGCGGAGGCCCATGTCGCCTAGCCTCAGCCGGCAACAGACGACTAGGACCTACAGATGCAACTTCTCCACTGCTGGAGTTCTCAGACAAAACCTTTTGTGTTGAGGGCAGAACACGGAAGCTCCTACTCATCGCCCACTCGGCCATGGTCTGTGCCTCAAAGTGAAGGCGCTCTCAGCCTGGCAGCTCCCACGGGCCCGGGCTGTGGGGCACCGTCTCCAGAGCCCTGGGCCAGCCTTGGAGCATGTCCTCAAGCTGCGTGTACCCACAGTCCTCCCTTGAGGTTCCCTGGGATGGGCAGGCTGGAGCTTCAGGCCACTCGCCAGGAGGCGTCGGGCTACAGGAGAGTGTCCACACCACAAGGGAAGCCTGTGCTGGGCCATGCGCTCGACCCTGTGCAATCGTCTGGCCTGCACAGTGACTTCAAGTGAGGCCCACGGGGGGGGGGTGTGTGAAGGACAGAGACAGGCCGCACAGGAGGAGAGCGGAACTCAGTCCGCGCCCCTTGGGAATGCTGCACAGGACTCCCCTCTCGCTGGAGACCGGGCCCTGCCTGGCCGGGCAGCAGCTGGTGGGTGGGCCTGAAGATACATTTTACCAATTTTTCACGCCCATCCCTCTAAATGTGACCCTGCTCCTGAGCTTTTATCCCTCTGACAACTTCAGGCAGGAAACATGCAGACCCTCTGATAGCGTGAAATCGGGAACAAAGGCCCAGGGACAAGGGCGAGGAGTGCCCGGGCTGGCCAGGCCAGGTTCCAGCCACACACAGAGAGGTTCACGGGAACATCTGAAAGGAGGTGCTTGTAAAAGAAATGGGCCTTAAAACAAGGTCTTCGACAGCTTAAAGAAAGGGCCAAAGGAGGCATCACGTCTACCCACAGTAAATCTCTGCAGGGGCCGAATCGGCATCATGAATCTCAATGATGGGTTCCCTTTGCTCTCAGGTCCACCTTGGATTCCAGGCGGGATGAAAACCTCTGGCCATGTGTCGAGGCGCCGCTGTCCACTGGCTCACGTGCAGGCAACTTGTGCTTTTCCGACTGTAACTTACTAAAATCTGAACCATGATCTCCAGGACTTCGATGGAGGATCACAATGACTGGAAGACAGCAGACCGTGAGGGGGAAGCTATGGCTTGAGCAACAGGACCGGCTGCGGGACTGATTGAGCCACGTGCGGGTGTCAACGCACAGCATTTCAGACTAAGGGGAGTGGAGCTGGGGGTGGGGGACGGGGGAGTGAGGCTGAGGCCACTGTCAGATGTTGCCTGCAGCTGATCCCCAGCAGCGAGAGGTCTGCCGTCTCAGAGCGAAGCAGGAGCTGTCTTGAGCAGTCTGAGCCACTGTGCTGGGACACTCCTTTGCATGGCGCTGGCACTGGGCAGGGCTGGAGAGCCGGAGACCGGCACTGAGTGGCCTCCCAGGGTGCACCCCCGGCTCTGTGCATCTACCCAGGCCTTGCTCTGGATCCTGGTCCAGTCACAGGTCAGGTAGCTGTATGCTGCCCTGTCCTAGTTCTAACAGCTCTGAGTGCCATTCACGGCCACAGGCCATGGGCTTCCCCTCGAAACCCAGAGACCCCCGACACTGTGCTGAGACCTCCTGCCGCACCCACCTTTCACTTCTTCACCCAGCACAGTGATGTCTCTGGCTGAGCTCTTGGGGTCTCCCTTCTCTCCCCTCCTCCAGGGAATCGCCAATGTCAAGGAATCTCGACCCAGGTGGCCAGCACCATGAAGCCATGAGCATGTGAGCCTCAGGCAGGCTCTGCACTGGAAAAACGGCCACCAGCACGTAGCAAGAAACCTATCATGGTCCATCCTTCTTCTTACAGTTCTGTTGCTTTTGGTTAAATTCTAGCCATGAAAATGTCCACAAGCAATGAAGGGCTGCATGTAGAAGCTTCCCGTACCAGCTGTCAGGCAGCAGTGAATAAGGAGAGGAGCAGGGAAGGCCTCCTAGCAGGTGGCTCAGACAGGCCTTCCTCCACACCAGGTAATGGGAAATCATTACTGCTAGGCTCAAACGCTTCGGATGCCTCCAGAAAATAGAACTGAGCCTGAGGATAAACATTCTTTAGGCTACAAATAGTTCTCCTGGGAATGTTGAACATTAATATAAATTTGTGTTCCACTATGCAGTACACTATTAAATCAACATAATGCTTTTGCTTGGAAGGCGGTATTAACCAAAAGGCCCCATAACACCACTGCCAACATGCCTGGATGCTGGGTACCTGTATCCACGGACCAGGCTGCCCAGACCCTGGGCTCGAGGCTGGAGGCTGCATCTCAGAACACCACTGACCCCGATAAATCAGCATGTGAGGTTCTGGGTTTAAATGAAGGTCACTACTAAGTGGGCACCAAGAATTCAAATCTTAAATTCTGATAGGGACACTGTAGTCCTAGGACATCCATGAGCTTTAGGAACACAAAATCAGTACTCTCTGTCCCAAGTGATGACCTGTCCCCACGTTTCCTGTCTGTAGGCATCACCTCAAGTCTTAAACATACTCGTGGAATGGAAAACAAGCATGATTGGTAAACCACTTGACTGATAGCTCCGAGATGGAAATCAGTAGCTTTAAAACTTGCATTTGTCAATGGAAATCGAGAGTCCAAGAAACATGCTTAAAAAAGAGTATCGCAACAAACCCTCAGGCCATTCTCCCTTGGGGTGGACACATGCTGCACCCCAAAGCTAGTGTGCATCCAACAGATGGACATGTCAACAGTTGCCCACACCAGGGGCCGTGTGTGGCAGAGACCAGCCCCCAGGACCTAGAGGACGCCACTGCAGAGAGGCCACTGGAGCCCTCCAGGGCGAAGAGACCACCAGCAACTGGCAAGGACGATGCACCCTGGGGTCAGAGGGTTTCTGATAGAAATAGCAGGACTAAATAGCATGTCAAAATAATCCTGAACTGACCCTGGCTGAGGTTTCAACCTCTTGTCCTAGGACACACACGTGTGCACACACACACATGGCTACGGAGAAGCAGGGCACTGCTCACTGGGCCCTCCACATCCCTGCTGGCCCATGGTTCGGGTGGGGGAACTGGAAGGGAGCCTCAGGGATGGGGTGCCTTGTCCACATCAGTGACAGTCTGTAGCCAGGCCACAGGTGCTGCTGCTCTGTCCCCAAGCATTTCAGTGAATCCTTGCTCTGTTAAGACTCAGCTCACAAGGTAGGGCCTGTGGCCTCTCAGCTGGTCAAAGCGGGGCTCACTACAGGTACCCAGTGACCACAGCGACCGACAGACCCGCTTTCGAACGTCCTGAGGGCTTACGGATCTCCACAACCTAAACTGAAGCGTGCTTCACCCAGGGCTGGGAATGTGACAGGGATGGTCATACTCAGAGCAGGGGAAGAGCAGGGGATGTAGATGCAGGGCTAGGCAGGTAAGGGCTGCAGCAGCTGAGGCCCCCCAGGCGGGCTCGAAGTGCAGGCTAATCTCACAGCGGAACCAGGAGGCATTCTGCAAAGAAAATTACCTGTGAAGACAATGACTAGTGTTTAGAGCCAGGTGGCCTTCCTGACACAGAGAAGGGCCTGGAGCCCAGCGGCAGGCTGGCCACCACTGCTTCTGCCAGGACAGCCCCGCACGCCACCCTAGTTACTTACTTTGACCTCCCAAAAAGAAGCCCTGCTAGAGAACACCACCTTTCTTAAGAGCAGAGAAGGCCACCCCTGATGGCTGAGAAAACCGCAGCCTCTGACGTCACTGTGCCCCCGGCCTGATACAGGATCGCAGCACCCAACTCACGGTGCATTGGCACAATGATGGCCGCTGTGCGGAGAGCGGCCTTCCTTCTCCTCTATGCACACTGCTGACTGTCCACCCGGAACAACATGCTAGAAAGACCCTTTCCTCTCCTCTCCGAGACTGCTCCTGGTTCCTAGCAGCCGGGCAAAGACAGACATGGTGCCACAGAGTCCAGGCAGCACCACTTGCTCCCATGCTGAGGAGGGTACAGCCACGTTTCCAGGAGACAGCGACCTGGGCTCTCCAGCTGGTGTGCAGCAGGGCCCCTGGCACCCTCCACTACGGTCTGGGGCGGCGCGCGGGGCAGCACTCTGTCTTGGCTGGAGGCATCCCTGCTGCAGGCCCACAGCATGGCTCCCTCAGGACGTCCCCAGGCTCAGACCAGCTGGGGCGGGCAGCGGGGAGACAGAGTAGGGCCCAGCCCTCGTGACAGGGTCCCTATGGACTCTCACTCTCAGAGCTGTGTAAATGCCACAGCAGGGCAGAGGAAGAGAGACTCTCGGTGGGCGGTTCAGTTACAAAAAAACTAGATCCTCTAACAGACTCCTGGGATAGAGGAGGGGGAGCCAAGTTCTTTTCTTTTTCCATGAAATGGGATTTTTGATCAGTTAGAAACATTAAATAAACATTAATTAAAGTCTATAAAGTGATATTCCTCAAAGAAATCCCCTGACTGTAAAACCCAAAGTAGCTGTTAAAACTCAGCATTACGTTCTACTTTTCCAGCTGAAATCATAGGCCCTAGATAGAAATAACCCAAATAGAGGTATCTTTAAGTCAATCATTTAAAAATAAGTTTAGTGCCTGGCACGGTGGCACACATCTATAATTCCAGTACTTGGTAGGCTGGGACAGGAGAATCCCAGGTTCAAGGCCAGCATGTGGTAACTTAGTGAGAACCTGTTTCAAAATAAAAAATAGAAACAGCTGAGGGTATAACTAAGTGGTAGAATGCCCCTGGGTTCAATCCCCAGTGCCACTGAAAACATAAAAAATAACTATGTTTAGTGATTTAGATGAGTAATTCTGCTGTTGCCATTATTTAAAAACAAACAAGCAAGTTCGCAAGTTGAGCAGCAGTTTGCTGGCACCTATTCGAGGGCCACAGCACTGACCCAATCCCAGCGCTCAGTCTCCCATGCACAGGTGGATGAGGGACATCCAGGAGGCCCTGAGGGAGCTGCAGCCAGCTAGAAGGGCCTGCTGTGGGCTAATCCCAACATGGAGAACACCAAGAACCCCGTGAGCCACAGCACTGGTCTGTCGGCACCGGGGCCCAATCTCAGAGGGAATGTGTGCCCTGCTGACGAGGGCAAGGCGAGCAGGGTGCACATGTTTAAACCCTCCTGGGGGGGGGGTCCCTGGACACAGCTGCGTGTGCACCACATCAAGCCCGAGGTTCCTGACACCCACCACTTGTTCTCTGCTGCAGTACAGTCAAAACTCTAAATCACACGGGGCTGCTGTGGGTTGCTCAGGCTGAGGCTGGGGCAGACACCTTGGAGGCCAAGGAGTTGGGTCCGAAGGCATTTAACTCCTAGGAGTTCACAGCCCAGTGCACTGCACACACGTGCTCGGGCCATCAATAACCGTCACAGCCACTCCTGCCCACGGAGTCCCTGCGGGGAGCTTCTGGGGGATACAAGAGCACAGGCCTCTCCATGCCCAGCCTGCCGTGTCCACTGTGCTCTGGGCTGGGTAGTTTGGTGCCCAGAGTGGCAGAGAACCCAGCGACTGCACACCAGCACTCCAGCTGAAGCCCAAACAGTGGCCATGGCAGGGATGGAAGTGACCAGGGGCTGGTTCTCAGGGGGGCCTCCTGGGAGGTCACAGGGTGATGACAGGTAGGATGCCTCCTTCCTGCTGACCTACAGCTGCCCTGGGAACTGGCGTGCCTGTGGTCTGGTGTCAGGACTCACACCACCAGGCGGCCTGAGCTGGCGGCCGCTGCTGGCCATGGTCTTCCTCCCCCGCCTGATGTGACGCTGGGGCATGCGCAGTGAGGTTTTCCAGCGTGCTCGCTCAAGGCCGTGTCGGGGGAAGCACTCCCCCGGTGGCTGCAGGGCGGGCAGCACCCTCACGGGCCCTGCGCTCCAACAGGCCCAGCTGGCACCCCAGCACGTACCTGTCAGCCACCAGCAACTGGTTTTTGAAAATGGCCACCGGTCTCCAAAAGCACATCCATCACCACTGTCGGGAGGTGACGGACGGCAGGTGTGGCGCGGCCGGGCCGCGCGGAGACAGGCGCGCCTGGCACCGCTGTCACTCTGCGTCACCACAACCAGCTGAGCGCCCAGCTGCCAGTTGCCACCGCGCAAGGCATAAAACACACCCTCCCAACAATCCCAGAAGGATGGAGTGGAGGCTGCATTATTAATTAGTATAATGACGCTCGGTCCTGTTAGATGGCACATGATGATCCTGTTTAATTTGTGTATGTTTTAATTATGGCTTAAGCAGCGCCAAGTGTGATCACAGTATGTCTTTTCAGTTCTGCTCTGCAAGCATGTTTGCATTAATTTGCATTTGAAACGCAAGAAGCTGCTGGCTCCTGAGGGACAGAGCCTCTTCCCTTGCACACACAGAGCGTCTTTCACAGGCGGCCTGGCAGGGCCCATCCAATCCCGGTAATCCTCCCTCCACTGCAAGTGATAGCAGGTCCCTACTGTGCTGCCAGAGCCTCTGGGGCCAGGGCCAGTCCCCGTCCCAGAGGAGCCCAGGCCCTGCCGACCCAGCGAGATGAACAATCGCGGAGTTCAATGCATTTAATTCACTGTGGCCAGGTTCCGGCTCATTGGCCCTCTTTGTTTTGGAGATGGGTTTAATTAACCTCTGATGAATCTTGCCTGCAAGCGTGACAATGTCACAGGACAAGCAAGGTGCCATGAGCACCCCGAGGGGCAGGGCTACCGAGGGACCCTGCTTCCTGAAAGTGGGGGGGGGGCTCATGCCAGCGCAGGGTGGAGGGGACTGTGCATGTGCCACTGTGGGTGAGATTTGATGATCAATAGGGTGCGGCAAAGCCTGGGCCACTAATAAACACAAAACAACTTTTGCTCTTAGTCTCAAGAGGGAAGCATCTCTACCTCTAGAGGAAACGCCTACACAGCCCCGGGGCTGACCCACCAGCACACCTGCTGCCCTGCAGGCACCATACCTGTATTTCTGGAACACACTGTCAGGCAGAATTGGCATTACACTAGGCATCCTGGGCAGTATGCCTTCCTGGTGTCTTCTTACAACACACATGGGTCACTGTCTACACCACACCCTTCCCGTTCTTACTCTGACCTTGGGCAATCTGAAAACCCAGTTGCCCGAGGGTGCACGTATCCCCAAGAATACAGGGGCCAGGCTGGGCATGGCTTCCTTCTCTTCTCCCAAGAAGCAGCTCTGCAGATGTGGGCACTATGACATCACAGGACAGAGACTGCCCTCCTTAGAAGATCTGCACTTACAGGAGCGGATGTGCCTGGCTGGAGTCTCCATGTCCTACAGGTCCCTAGGCAGTGTTGGGAGGGCAGCGGGGGGGGGGGCCTGGGTCCCTAGGCAGTGTTGGGAGGGCAGCGGGGGCCTGGGTCCCTAGGCAGTGTTGGGAGGGCAGCGGGGGGCTGGAGGCAGGAGGCGGGAGGCTATCCCTGAGCCTGCTCTACTTTCCCTTGTGGCAGAACTATGTGCTGGAGAGAGAAAGGATGGGTGGGCCTGGGAGGCACAGACCTGGCAGGCTCCTCGGGGGCGGTGCACAGCTGCAGGCTACTTCCTGTGCACCCTGGAACTTCCATAAACTATTGATTCCATGAGGGGAAATGGTCCCTAGTTCCAGAGCTACGGCTTTTACTTGACTAACTGGTCCTAAAATAAAACTCTTCTAAAAATCATATTCCATATTTTCCATTAGGTTTGCTTTACTTATGTGGCAAAGTATGTATGAAATATAATTAAAGATAATTTTTACTTGTCAAATGAATAGAAGCTATCCATAGGGTTTAAAGGGCCACAAAAACTCTGTAACGATTAATGTGTGGACCTAAGACACATCTGTTTATTTATTGAGCAAATAATCCAGTTAAAAACTATTGATTTTCCTCCCACTCCTTTGCAAGTGCCAGATTAATAGTGAGGACCAGGAGCCTGGGGCTTCTCGAGGGTGAGGGGCCATAAACCAGACTCCAACAGCCTCGGGACAGCTGCTGTTGGTAGGCAGCGTGCTGCAGGCCCTAGCGGCAGGCAGGTGTCTGAGCGGCCAATCCTGGGGAGGGGTCTCCCAGGACTGTTACCTCCACTGAGGACGGAGGCCTTCTGCGGACAACAACGTCACAGAGCACGCTGGGGTTTCCCTCTACATCAGCCAAGTGAGCCATGCCTGAGTGTCCCAGCAGACACTCGGGCTGCAGAGCCTGGCTGGTGCACAGCCTTCCCGCTCCATGCTCCATCCGAGCAACTCCTGCCAGCAGGCACCCAGGAAACACCTGTGGCTAAAACAACCGCACTGGAGCTGGCGGGTGGGAATGACTCTGGAAGCTTCTCTGACTTGCTGAGCACTCTTCCTTCTCCTGGGGAAACCTGGGCCTGGCCCTTCTACTGGGATCTGAGCGCAGACTACACAGCGCTGCCTGTGGTCCCTTGGGCTGAAGACCCTATGCTGGGCACTTCTTGGAGCTGTGGTCTGGGATGAACAGGGACACAGCAAGGAAGCTGGAACCCAGGCTGACCAGACAGGATTCCACGCCAAACACTTCCTCCAGCATCAAAGCACCTGCATTTGTGCTAAAAATCGCCCCGGAGGCCTGCAGGGAACACCAGCCCGGCACCACATGGCCCCGTGGAACTTGAGCAAAAGTGAGACTTGCAATCCGGCTGCTCAGCTGCCCCAGGTGCTCGCTGCCACCTGTCTTGATGGCTACGGTGTGCAGGACAGTCGCGCTGGTCACTCTCCTGTGCTGGGGCAGAGGTGGAGGCACATGCCAAGGGCCAGGTTCAGACAGAGTCCTGGGCCTGGTCTTTCCCTGGGGCTGCAGGGAAGCCGTTTCCGGAGATGGCCACTCAGTCTTTCTCTTCACCGCGATGCCGCGGGTGAAGTGTGTAAACCTTACTTTAGGTGTCTTAAAGAGCAGACGCTCAGAAGTGCCTCTTTCCGCCACAAAGCTGCACGCCGTGGCCTCAGAGGGCTGCAGCAGACCTGGGAACGCAGGGCAGGTGGAGCCGTCCCATTAGCAGGTGATGCCTGCCAAGGAGCTGCAGGCTACTCAGCCCTTCCTCCACAAGGCCGACCTGCCAGTTAGAGCCCAGACAGCTCTACCACTCAACAGCCGCTGCAAAGTCCAATGGCACTCCTGGTATCCAGAAGGTGAATCCTGCCCACACGGGTGTTGACAACCTTGACTACCCATAGGGGCTGGGTGGTGCTCAGAGGCCACATGCCCTGTGCAGCCGAGGACAGGGTCACCTGCTGCCTTCCCAGAGGCCCACAGCAGGGGAGAGGTGGTTGGGAGAGCAGGTCTCGCCTGCCTACCCGCGATGGTGCCCGAGGACTCACAGCTGCCCACTGTCACTTGGTCCCCCAGCACAATGAACTTGGGGTTCCCTAGTGAGGCAGCCAACACAGCCTGGGCTGAAGACTGACAGTAGAAGCTCAGTGCAGGGCAGACGGTGACCTGCTGCACTGGAGTGACCCCCGAGGGGCCACGTAAATGCCACTAATTTACTACAATGAAAGCCGATGCTCTGCCACTGGACTTTGCACAGTGGCCGAGGGCCGAGGAGGGGACCAGCAAAGGTGCACTGCTGTGCTTGGTTCAAAAGCAGCTCTGCAGGGGATTCCATACTAAAAACAGCATTTCAAACGACTCCTGATCTCCCCGCAGCCCCCATGGGAAGGGAGGACGAGCAAAGATGCCTGGGTTTCTGCAGGGGAGCACTGGCGGGGCTTACCCCGCTTCTGCCAGGGACCCCAGCACTCCTGCCCAGCACGTCCCCGGAGCCCCACAGACCCAGCTGCTCCTCAGCACTTTGTGCCCACCACAGACAAACTGCCCCCGCTGAGGAATGCGTTCCTGGGGACAGGCTCGGAACGTCCAGCTGGTGACAATTTTGAGCAGGTCAGGATGGGCTGCTCCTTGTGATGTTTGTTCCATCCGGGAGGAAGTGGCCACTCTTGAAGCTCCGCTGCCCTTTTCCCAGCATGGCCGCTCCGGACGGCTGGCTTTAGCCTTCGCAGGGGTCTTCGCCTTTCTGCAGAGCGGATCCTCTGGATGGTGGGGCAGCTGCTCTGTGCAGCACAGGTCCTGCGCTGTCTCAACAGCAAGCCAGAGACCGACTCCGAGGCTCAGGCGTGAGAGTCGGGTCTGGGAGATGTGGCTTTTCAGCCTGCAATGGCTTAGCTCCAGGGCGGAGGGGTCTTCGGCAAGGGTCCCTGGCCTCTGGCGTCTCTCGAACAGTGTCCGAGGCGGTGGCAGCGATTGCCATAGGACAGGCCCAGCTCCCACTCTCTTAAGGCTGCTGACATCAGACTGAAGCTCCGAAGTCTCCGAGCAGAGAAGGAAGCCCAGGGGGAAGGACAGAGCTTCAGCCCCTGTGGAACCGCGTTAAGGCGGCAGGAGCTTCGCGCCCTCCAGGCCGCCTATGGAGTCAAACACTCCCTCAACAGGCACAGGGCAGGGCCTCGCCCAGCAAGGTGCCCTCAGCTGACTGGACAAACAGAAGAGGGTTTTCACAGCACGCCACTCATCCGTCAACCGAAGAGAGACATGGGACAAGCGAAAGCCTGCTCAGCTCTATCTTAAGAAATGATTTTCTAAAGGATGGAAAGTGAACGTGTGATGGGGTCAGAACCGAGAGTCCCAACGGGAAGACTGCAACGCGGGGAACTGTGCATCTTCCTGTTGCTCTAACCACGGCCCCTGCATGCGATGACCCAGGGTGCCGCACACTGCCCAGCGGTGAAGGGCCACCTGGTACTGGGTAGAGGCCGCCGAGCCTGCGGCGCACACTGCCATGCAGGTGGGGGCGAAGGTGGGGGCTCTCTCTCTCCTCTGCATCTGTTGCCACTGCCTGGGAGACAGCACATCCACAGTCCCACCAGAACCGCAGGAGAACAGCAGGAGCGGCTCACAGGCCAGCACGGCAGCGCAGAGCCAAGGGGGCGAGGTCAGCGTCCACCTGCTGTGGGCCTCACCAGGGAAAGCCGGCCTGTGGCTATGCCCGGGGGTGGCTTCCCGGTGACACACCCGGGTCCCACAGCTTCCTCTGACCTCGGTGGCCGTGCTGCCAGTCTCTGGGCTGAGTCCTGCCAGCTTTGCCGTCAAGCCAGGGCCCCGGGGCCCCGGTGCCTGGCCTGTGAGCACCCCGGGAGCCTGCACAGCCTTTGAGTTCCCAAAGATTGAGATGGGATGACTTATTAAAACACACAGAACTAGTTTGTAGACAGACAGGTACAGAATTTAAGATGGGCTTCTATAGTTCTGACATTTGCAACGAGGAAAAAGTGGCTGAAATGTCAGGGAAGGGGTCAGCGAGGAACCTGAGGAGCCCCAGCTTCCTGGCATCCACCCCACAGCCTTGGCTACTTCTCCTGAGCTGGTTTTGAGGGAGACCCAGGGCAGAGCCGCCACTTTGTGGCCAGCACTGCTGCCTGAGCAGCCCCAGCTTCCTGGCATCCACCCTGCAGCCTCTGCTACTTCTCCTGAGCTGGTTTTGAGGGGGACCCAGGGCAGAGCTGTCCACTCTGTGGCCAGCAACTGCTGCCTGGTGATTGCCACAGAACTCAGAGGCACCCCCTCCGACAAAGACCCCTCTCCTGACAGTCTAAAGTTCTTCTTTCTTAGGAGTTTTTGCCTTAAATAAACGTGACCAGTGAAAACGATTTCATGGAAGTCACCTCGAGGACCACACTCCTCCGCCCCTTTCTCAATACTGTGAAGTGGAGCCTCGCGCCCAGGCCGTGAGGAGGAAGCCCCTCACCTACCTCCACGACGGACTTGGAATCCAGGCGGAAGTTGAAATCGCCAAAGACAAAGTAGGAAACTTTCTCGAATCGCTGATCGATGATTCTGGGAGGAGACAAGGAGACGGAAGTCACTGAGGGTGGGGACACATGCCAGCCCCACAGCTGGGCCAGACACATCTCCCTCGCATCCCCACACGCCTGTCCTCCACTGTCTCCTGCCCAGGTAAACAGGGCGACTGCTCCTCTGAACCCTGGAACCTGGCACAGAGGCTACCGCCAGCACACCTCCGTCAGCTGTCACTCGCCCGCTGGGCTGGGGCAGCACTGAGACCAAGCCCGGGGGACAGCAGTGCTGGCCAGTGAGGACACCCGGGTAAGAAAAGAACGTCAGGAGATGCAAGAAAGAAATGTTGGGGGTCTGTCCAGGTGAGTGACAGCAGCGAGGTGCAGGTAGAACCCCCACACAGGCAGAGCACAACCCAGGCCCGTTGCCGCGTACTCCACCCAGCAGGACATGAGGACCCCACACACAGGCCAGGCACAGCCCATGATGCCTGTCCACCTGCACACTCCTCCTGGCAGGACGTGGGGACCCCACCACACAGGCCAGGCACAGCCCATGATGCACGCTCCTCCTGGCAGGACGTGGGGACTCCACCACACAGGCCAGGCACAGCCCATGATGCCTGTCCACCTGCACGCTCCTCCTGGCAGGACGTGGGGACCCCACCACACAGGCCAGGCACAGCCCATGATGCCTGTCCACCTGCACGCCTCTCCTGGCAGGACGTGGGGACTCCATGAGCACAGCCCGTGCCTGTCCACCTGCATGCTCCTTCTGGCAGGATGTGGGTTCAAACTTGTTTTGGAATCTTTATGCATTATCCCACCTGGACATTTCTGACTTATAAAACAATAGGGAGTGCATATACGTTACATATCAACTAGGTATTGCCCTGCTAGAAGATTTTCACATGTATTCTTGTGGTACTGGCGATTGAACCCAGGGACATTCTACCTCCAAGCTACCCCAGCCCCATTTTTTATTTTTATTTTGAAACAGGGTCTCACTAGGTTGATGAGTCTCATTACTTGCCAAGATTGTCCTCGAACCTTGATCCTCTTGTCTCAGCCTCCCAAGTACTAGGATTACAGGCACGTGCCACCACACCCAGCCACATGTATTCTAAATCAATCACAATCCATTTCATGAGCATTTCCCACTGAGAAGCACACACTGGGCTGCAATAATGGGAAGGGCTTCCCTTAAGGGTGCAGCCGGAACCTTCTATGCACCCGACAGAGGCAGCAACACAATCAACAAACTCTTTTGAGGCAGAGCAAGTACTCATTACCTCAGATTTGAAAACAAAATGAGGACCATCTGCAACAGGGCATTTGCTACAAGACACAAACAGAGACAGCCCTGCTCTGCATAGAGGCTGCTGGAGCCCCGGACTGCACTGGCCGTCTCTGGCTTCATCCACACCCTTCCAGCGGTGACAAAGCCCAGGGTGGAGCAACAGACTAACTAAATTATAATACAGGTGGGAGTCAAAGAATTTCTCCCCGAGATTGACTGCAAAGCTTTAATGGCTGCTAGGAAGCCCCAGCATGCCCCTCGTGGCCTTGCCATTCCTGATGGCTGCCAAGAGGCCCCAGTGCATGCCTTGAGGCTCACAACTCCTGCTCACATCCTGCAGACATACCCTGCTGTCTGTGCTGGTGCGTATCTGCGGAGGCAAGAGCTGGGGTCTGGCTGGGGCTCCAGGCCCTGTACACCTGGAGCTGGGGTCAGGGTGTGAGGGCACTGCAAGGCGGGCGGATAGGGAAAGCAGTGGCTGATTAATCATGGACCGGGCATTTTCCAACTTCATTCATTAGCCTGAGCAATGAATGACAGATGAAGAGCCCATCTCCTGCTCGTCGGGTCTGCAAGGCCTGGTACCATGCTGTGGTCTGCAGTGAGCTTCAGGAGGGTGTCTGCCTACAGAGCTGGAAGCAGGAGGTTGCTGCGGCATGGAGAGGCCTCCTCTGCCGCCGCCTCTGCCCACTGCTTGCTCGGTGCCTCAGCGCGAGGGTGGGGAGCACTGCACAGTCCGCCCTCGTGACCGGACTGAAGAGCCCAGAGCAGGTTCATAGAAGGCCTCCTTCCTCCTGACTTCATGCCTGCCCTCGGCTGCGGTGAGCTGGGACGTCTTTCAGCATTACTGCCCTTCTCTTTTCCCTCTAGTTTTTCCGGTCCGGGGTCTATTCTGTCGGTCCCCGCCCTTCTCTCTTCCTGAGCCCAGCAGCGTCCCTGAAGCTTCTGGTGCGACCCTGCTCTGCGATGGGCATGGGGCCCTTCTTGCCACCCGCTGCTTGTATCTCCATTCTGCTGCTGCAGCCTGTGCCAGACAGAAGCTCCAACTTCCCAACCACACACACCAGTGATTCCCCAGTCCGGCCAGGTGCTGCCCTCCACATCCCCATCTCTGTGGCAGGGTTGATGGTGAGTGTGTGACCCATGAGGAATTGTGGTGCAAAGCAGGAGTCTCCGCTTCGCACCTTCGCTGGGGGGAACTGACCCACCTCATCTATTAGACGCTCATCCCACTCCCCACTGAGCTGGTGCCCATGTCTCCCAGGCCGCACAGTCATGTGAGGTGGCCTGCCCTTCTCCAGTCCTGTCCACCTTTTAATTTATGAGGCTCTCTATAGGGAAGCCCTCCTTGTTGACAATTCTTTAAAAAAAATCCTCTAGGCTCCTTTCATATTTCTCTTGCATATTAATTGTTAACTCTTCTTGCCAGATACCACAAAATAGTCTTGTCTTCCTTTTTAATTGAAATGTTTTCAATCTAAGTGTTAATTTAAATAGGCTGTATTTTATTTTATTTTATTTTGCGGTACTGGGGATTGAACCGAGGGGCATTCTACCTCCGGGCTACACCCCCAGCCCTATTTTTTATTCTTTATTTTGAAATAGGGTCTCACTAAGTTGCGGAGGGCCTCACTAAATGGCTGAGGCTAGCTGCGAACCCAGATCCTCCGGTCTCAGCCTCCCAAGTACTGTATTTTAACAAGTTATTACTAATAACATAGATGGCCAATAACTTCATCTTCTTGTTTTGAAATTCAGCATTTCCACAGAGAAGCTCGGGAGGGAAGGGGCAGGCACCGGGAGGGAGCGTCCGGCCAGTGGGGCAGCAGGCTGGTATACCTGGCCTCTCCCTCTCCTATCTGCCCCTTACCAGCACCTCTTGGTGCCGGTGAGGGAAGCTGTGACCTAGCCTCTCAGCAAGAAGGTATCTGAAGCTCCTTTGGAATTTACTGTTAAACATCCTTTGGAGAAAAACCGTGTCAGCCCTGCCAACGTCATAGCCCCACCCAGAAACCTGGGCTTACTGATTTGCAGGCTTTCAGAACCAGGCCGGTCCTGCACACTGAAGCCCAATGGGAAAAGAGTGCCGGGCTTTGCTTTGATGAGGCCCAGGCCTGCCAGCTAAGGGGGACACCCTTCAGAGCCCCAACTCCAGCCATGCTGCTGTGAGTGCACCCCAGGACCAGAGGCAGCGGAGAAGCTCCCTGGGTTCTGTCACACTGTTCTTGTGGTATTATTCCCAGCTCCTGAGGCTGGCTCTGCTATGCGGAGGGGGCACCCACTATGAGGATGTGGCTTCCCCAGGGGGCCCAGCTGCTGCCACCCAGGGCTCAGCATTCCACCAGGTGTCCAGAGGAGGCAGAGGGACCCCCCCCCCATAGACAGCTGTCATTAGAGCCAGGAGGGAGGCCCCTGCATGAGGGCTGCCAGCATGGGACTTAGCCTCATGCCCATCCCCCGCTCAGCAATCCTGTTCTCCAACATCTCATTCTCACTTTTGGACTCCGCAGAATGCCCCTCAGGATCGAGGGGCACAGACAATGGCCTTGCACAGGCCTGGTGCCAGAGTAGACTCCTTGTGGGCGTGCCTGGCCCTCTCTTTCCGACCCTCTCCCACAGTGTCCCCTCCTGCAGGCTCCACAGAGGAGCCCAGGGCAACAAGCGCTGGGCGGGACAAGGAGGAGGCTGCAGGCAGGCGGCAGCGCCCTCTGGCGAGCTGTTTGCACGGTGCCCCTGAGGGCGAGAAGGCGCTGCTGTTTACACCAGCCAGTGCTGGTGGGTCCAGAGGAATGAGGAACAGAAGGCGGGCCGGGCGTGGAGACCTGCTGACCTGGCAGGTCTGCGGCCAGTCCATCTGCGCTGCAGCCAGCGGCAAATGCCCTCTCTGGCCTCTCCTCTTCACTCTCTCCCCACCTGTGTTTTTTTTTTGGGGGGGGTTTGTTTTGTTTTGTTTTGTTTTGTGTTTAGAGAAAAGCCAAACCAAAGTAAATCTCCAGCTTTTTCTTTGGCTGGCTCATGAGGACTGGAGACTCCTGTCCTCACACTCCTGGGCAGAAGCACTGTGAGTGTCCAGGCATCTACATTCTTCTGGTAGGAGCGCTCACATCCCCCCCGAAAAAATCCAGTATCAATACTGGTAAAAATGTTTGGATTAACAGACAAAAATTTACTACTGTTTTTCTTTTTATGTTCCGCTTCACTTGGTATTGGGGAGTACTGAGGTTGACTTAAACTTCCATGCACGCTTGCTTGCAGAGATGGTGCACTGGTGTGTGCGCACACACCTCACCCGCAGCACCCTCCCCACTCGCATGAGGGGCGGCCTCAAAGGAGCCGCCGGCAAAGCTGGGAAGAGCAAATGTGTTCACTGATTCCTATTTCTTGAGCCAAACACACTTAGATTAAATCTTCACTTCAGGATTCAAAATCTGCTCCTGCAACGTGCTAAAACCACCCCAAACTCTGCTGCAAAGGGAGCTCCTGGTATTTTCTGAGACCAATGGCCGGTCAGGGAAGTTTCTGGACTAGTGGCTACCTTCTGGACAGGAGGTCAAGGTGAGGCCTCTGCAGGAGGCCGCCGGGCAAGAGCAGTGCAAAGCAAGACAGCCGAGCTCAGCGTGAGTACGGCCACGGGGGAACAAGCCCACAGAACACTCGGGGAACTCCGCGGGCACGTGGCTGGCCGCGCTCCTGTGAAGCGTGGGGGCAGGGTGCCTTACGGTTTCTTACCTGGCCTAAGGGTCAAGCTGTGCCGGCTATGCTGAGTGGCGATGGGCAGACGCGAAGCCCTGCTACGGAGATAAGCCGCCAGAGGTGTGGTCTGCAGGGCTGACTACAGCAGCCAACACCCGCTGGGATAAACAGTAGGGTCCATTCTGTGCTAAGATCTTTTTTGAAAAATGATAAATTTCAGGTTTAAGCCGAATGAATGAACTTGGGAAAGTCCAGTGCTTGGAGAGGGTGGACATGCTGTCTCCTGGGCCTTTCCCACTCGCAGGGCCAGCACGAGGGGTCCGGCCAGGATGCACCATGACCCTGGGAGGCAGTCCCACAGGCTCGTCTGGATTCCTTAAGATATCATTAGAAGCCTAAACTTTATCATGCCTCTCTGCCCTGCTCTTTTTGATATAATAGCCTGAGCCAATTAATAACAACACCCATCTCTGAAGGTCGCGCAGCAAGATGAAGGGGCTGTCACGGGCCGAGGCAATCGCCTGAGTGCCAGGCCCGCCGCCCTCACGGCACTCACTTTTAATTTCAATATGGTGCCATTTGGACCAGAAAAAAAAGGAGTTGTTTTAAAATTAATTACCTTGTCAGTAGCTATTATGATTAAAAAGTAGGCCCACATCAATATCATGTGCCTAATTCAGAAAGAGAATTACAAGAAGAGCCATAAAAATCAATTTTTTAGGCCTGGAAAGAGTGTCTCCTGCTTTGACAGGTGATTCCAGGATGTGACGGCCTCGTGGGGGGAGTGCTGGCTCTCCTCCTCCTGGTCAGGGCCTCGTCTACCTGCGCCTGCAGGACACAGCCTGCTGCGATGCAACGGCCCAAGGCTCCTGCAGGAGAGCCGCAGATTAAGATGCAGAGATCACACCTCTGGCTGCGGTCACCTCCCCGCGTGGAAACGGGACCCGTGTGGGGCTGCCTGGCGCCTTGGACACCCCTCGAGGGTCTGTGCGGTCGGGGGGGCTGCAGAGATTGCCTGTGGACAGTCCCGCTGGGCTGTCAGAAGTAACAGACTCGCAGACGACTGGTTCTCCTGAGTCCAAGGAGCTGAAGTGGCTGGAAGGGACTGGCAACCCTCAGTCAGTCGTGTGTCCTCCAGTGACTCCATCCCCCCGGAGGCTGGTTTTTCCTGCTTTCCTTTTTTATTTTAAGCCAGTGGACGTGAAGCTAAGATCTTTGGCACTGTACTTTTAACTGCGTTGCCTGCGTACAATTCGAAATTGACTACGGCCAGTTTGTTTCTCAGCTGTGGGAGAGTCCACGATCGCTGGTCAATTTTAAACAGTAGAAACACTGATGACATACAATGACTCACACCACCCAAAATATTTAAGAGTAATTTAACCTCTTAGAAGTTTCTCTTAATCTTACCTCACCTAATTGACCGCGGTCTGTCATAGATGTATTCAAGCCATTTTAAGTAAACTCACCCCAACAAGACAAGTGTAACGACCAGCTTGGCACTTTCTGTGACTCTGCTCCTCACTTGCCCCGGGGGGAGGCCAGTGCTGGGGGCAGGCTCTGCCCTTCTGGGGCCGCAGCACCACAGACCCTGAGCCCCGACGTCTGCCTGACATGGTGGAGGCAGGATGAGGAGAACGCGCCCATCAAGGAGGTGAAGAGGTGAGACACCCGGTCAGCGTCAGGTGGGAGGGGACGCCAGCATGCCCCGTGGTGGCCTGGCGGGACCTCAGGTGAGTCCCAGGGACCAACAGGCTCCTTCTCAGCTGACCACTGGACCCACACGGGCCTTTGCCCACTCTGGAGCCTCAATGCCCGGATTTCTTCACCAAGCCAGAGACATGCAAGGCCATGGCTGTCACCTGGGCCTGCAGGTGCCAGCGTGGCCAGGCCACCCCAAGCCTGTGCACATCCTGACAGCAGGGCAGGTGCCATCCCATCCTGCATCCCTAGTCCCAGACAAAGCTGACCACAGAGTGGGATGTGCAGTCCACAGCGCTCACGCGGGTGCCTGGGGACTTTGGAGGTCGAGACCACGGTGCAACACAGGGATAGCTGCATGGCAGTACACGACAGAGGCTCCGGGCCCAGTGAGGTCCAGTGGGATCTGCTGGTGGGAGTGTGTGACTTCATTATCACAGCCGTCCACACTTTTCTGGATGCTTGAATCAGTTTTCAGTAAAATAACGGGCATAGTACAAACTTCATTCGTCATCTGAGACGTAGGGCACAATGAGCAATAACCTCATCTTGCCAGGACTGCAACTAGCCGCGCCACAACCTGATTAAGCATGCTCCTGTCGATGCCCTGGAGATGCTGGCACGGCGCTGGGCTTTGGGATAAGCAGCAGGCGGGGAGCAGGACTGTGGGCTCAGGGCTTCTTAAGAGTCGTGGCAGGACTCTGCTGGGCAGGATGAACCCCAAAGAGACAGTGGGCGTCCTGGAGCCACCAGGTCTCAGGAAACCCAACTGCAGTGTGCACACTCACAGGATACCTGCAGCCCCTTTTCAGGGCAGCGGGCAGTAAATAAGGCACAAGAAATAGCTCTGTGGCCGCCACACCAGAGCGTTCGGGAATGACCTAGATCCTTAGCCCGGAGCTTGCCTTTGCCTAGAGACGTGGTGGCTTTTCTTTTGCTCGCTGAAGAGTGAGGCAAGTTCTGGGAACGGCCTAAAGAGAAACATTTAGATTGGAGGGGTCTTTGAGCAGGCTGACAGCTGACTGATGACCGTCCATAAAGCCACAAAGAGGAGCTGTGGGGCGGCCGGCGTCACATCGCCTCTCCCTGGGAAACTAATTGCTCTGAATTGTTTGGAGGAACATTATTTTTCTGGCAATCATTTTCTTTGAATGCCCAAAATGAGCATGAAACAACTCTTTTGACTGGACATAAAAGTTAAATGTCCCAATGTTGATCAAATTAACTTCGGCGCTATGACAATGGACTGCGTTTGTGAGAAAATAATGGGGGGACAGAGGGGCGCTTTATGCTAAGATTTCACAGTTGCAATGTGAAAATGTCTGCTGGACTAGCCCGGCCACGCTTCAAAGGGGACACAGAGGAGCCCCGTCCCTGGAAGGCCGCATCTCACAGGCCGGATGCCGGGGGAGACTTCAGGAGGTGTCTGCGGCTGGTGTCTTGGGAAGGCCAGCACAGGTCCTGGCTTAGCCACTACATATGCCACGAAGGAGCCGACCTTGAGTCAGGAAGGGCCAAGGCCACAGCAGTAGCCACGTGGCACCTTGTGGAGCCAGCCACAGGAGGGTGTGGGAGCCCATGCGATGACTATCACAGGACCCCCCGATTCCTCCCACCCCAAAGATGCCCGGACACCTCCCAGACCCTCCAGATATGCCCGGACCTCTCTGAGCCTGGTCCTCCTCACTGTTTGAAATTTGCTGCCTTCTTAGCCTTTTATAACAAGAGATTCAAAGCAAAAAAGTCATAAATCACACCAAAAAAACTGACTGCGATAAGTCATGGGCTGGGGAAGTGGCTTAGAGGTAGCATACACAAGGCCCTGGGTTCCATCCCCAGCTCTACAAGGGAAAAAGGAAAAAAATGCTGAGAAATCCAGGGACTATTTTTTATCACCATGGGAATAGTATCTTCTGAAGTCTGCAATGTCGATTCTTTCCAAACACGGCGGCCGCCTGAAGCTGGAGTGGGGCGCAGGTCCTCCCCGGCCTCGGCTCCGGGCGTACCGGGCTCCTGTGTGCCCTGCCCCGCGGGCCCTGTGTGTGACGGCCCCAGTGCAGGCGCCCACGCTGCCCACTGCTGGGCTTCTGGATTTGACCCCAGAACCTCGTTTTGTTTCTTTACTAACCTTTTTATTTGGGGATAATCTCAGATTTAGAGAAAAGTTAGAGTGCCAAGTGCCTCTTGATTTTAACGCAGGGCCTTCCCCCGGTTGTTGGGGGTGCACAGCCGCCCCCCATGGGTCTGATGACACCCACTCCTGCAGCTCAGAGGGAGACGGCGGATTAGCCAGGGGCGTCCTCACTGCCTCCCGCAGCAGCAGGGCCGCAGACAATGCTCGCCGCGGTTCCCAGTGCTGCGTGAATGCTGCGCTGTTGGTGGCAACGTCCATTCAAAGGGCCAGTGCGGCTTTGTCCTCCCCAATCAGCGCAGCAGAATGCAGTCTGCTGGTGGCTGCCAAAAGGTTAGCAGCCCCGATGAAAGGGCGGCCCATTATTCACCACTCCTACAGAGCGCCCTTTGTGCCAGCGGCCCGGCCCTGCATGGCGGAGGTCCGGATCTGCGGCTGGCTGAGTTCACCACAGAAGCCATTCATGGGAACGCAAAGAGCAGAAAAGTGGCCCCGAGCCCCACGGCTGCTTTTCTGGAAGCTGTGGAGGCATGGCAGTGAGGCAGTGACACATTTTAATGCCATACCACACTGACAACCTGAGCACAGTCACCAAGACCCAAGGCACAGTGGATCTCTCTTGGCTCCCGGGCTCCCTGGGAGGTCCCAGAAAAACTTGATGCTGGGAGCAAAGAACCAATGGGCAGGAAGAACCCTTTCCACTGGCTGTTGATCCGCTGTCCAGAGAGGGCGCCCAGCCCTTGGCTACTGAAGGGGCGCTGGTGGGAAGGACTGAGGGCTACCCGCCGGCCGAGGCAACCTCCTTGCTGAGCTGAGGCATGAAGCTGCACCTGCGGTGCTGGCGTTAGGCGTGGACTCGCTCAGGGCAGTGTGAGCAGGCTCCCACTCCCACAGCAAGTGGGCTGCAGCTGTGGGGGCCTCTGCACAGACACAGCCATGCAGGGCCCACACAGCAAGCGCTCCAGGACAGGCGCTGGGCAGGGACACGGGCAGTAGGTCAAAGCACCTGGGCCCCACGCCACTGGCCAGTGCTGCATTTCACATGGGAGGGCAGGAGCTCAGGCTCCAGGCTCAGGGCGGCCTCTGTGCCCAGGTGCCAGCCCTGGCTGTGTGCTGGAGACCAGGCTGGGAGTGGCTGGATGGGGAAAGGAACCAGAGAGCAGGGTCCTGGGCTGGCCTTCCTCTCCAAGCGGGAAGGTGTGTCCCTGGAGGTAACTGAGAGCACATCCTGGTTAACGGCAGCACAGGGATGGGACCCAATTCTGATTCTCTGTGCAGAGTGCCATCCAGGAGGAACATGAAGGCAGCGGGCGAGGAGCCCACCCTGGCCATGCTCCCTGCTCGTGCAGATGGAGAGAGAGGTGCTGCAGAAGGAGGCCCGGGTGCCTCCAGCCTTCCTCTCCTCGCACGCACAGCCCATGCACACGCATAGCACACCTGCACACAGAAGCAGCAGGCAAGGAGGCACGCCGGCCACGCTCGCTGCACGTGTGGATGGAGGGAGAGGTGCTGCGAGAGGAGACCTGGGCTTCCTCTCCTTGGTACACATGCTCATACAGACCCATGCCCCTGTACAAACCTGCAAATGCACCTGCACACACAGAGGACACAGTGCTCCTCCACGCTCACACACTTGCATGCTCTTCTCAAGAAGGGCGATGAGAAGGCCCCTGCATCCAGAAGCAGGCCCCTCCCCCGACAGTTGTTCTTTGTGACCCCATGTGACTCTAGGGACGCCCAGGACACCCCTCAGGTCCGAGTTCTTGCTGGGGATGAAATGTGCCCAGTCCCAAGGTCTCCTTATACGGGACTACCCTAGCCTCGCCCTCAAGTCTGACGGCGCTGGCCACGGCGTGCCATGCATGAGCCAGGGGCTCAGGGTCCTCCAACAGCCCGCTTCAGCTGACCTCCATCCTTCAGCTGGAAACCTCCTCCGAAGAGCCTCCCAGAGGCTCGGGGAGCACCCCATGCCCTGTCCTGGCTTTTCTCCCTCTCTGGGTCCAGCCCTTGGAGCACCTGACCAGTGCCCTGCCCTGGGGGCCATGGGTAGCAATGTGGCCGCCCCAGGTGCGGGTGGTGGCTCAGGAATAGCAGGGTCCTTCTGTTGGCAGAGCCATGCTCCCAGACCGTCATTCTTCCAGGAGGATGGACAAAAAGTGATGGTGGCTCCAAGACCAGGGAGAGGCAGATGCAGGCAGGACAAAGGCCAGGCCCCCATGACAGAGGGCAGTCTGAGGGGGAGAGGCTGGCAGAGGAAGCGCCCCAGGGCAGTGCAGCACGAAGCCCCCTGCTCATGCAGAAGCACAATGCTGCGCATCTGTGCTCGGGTGCGGTGGGGGGGGGGCTAGGAAACAGCATGGGGCTCAGGTGGGACGGGAGACCACGCTGGGGCAGAAATGCCCACCTTAAGCCTGTGTTACACATTCAAGTTGACTCTTCCCTGCTGTTTGGCCACAGAGAGGTGGGGGGGGGGATTTCAACTTGAGGACTACACAGAATGAGCAAAGAATAAACCAGACTTGGCTGTGAGGGCTGAGCTCCAGCAGAAGGCCCATCCCAAGACCAGACCTACCCTATTAACTAGGGCGTTCGTCTTTCCCAGACCACAGGCATCAGCTCCGAGCCTGTCAAAGGTCACGTGGGATACTACGGGCAGTGGAGGGGCTGGAGCATCCAGGCAGGAGGAGCCCGAGCAGAGGTGGGGAGGCCCCTGCCTTGGTGGTCACTGAAGCCACCTGTCCTCTCCCCCGGAAGCAAGGCCTAGCCAGCTGGCCAGCAAAAGGGCAGAGCCAGGAGGGACGCAGCACTGTGAAGACTGGCAACAGGGCCTCCCCGAGCTGACTCTTCACAGCTGGGCACGGCTCTGAGATGGCTGGAGTTGCTGGACATGGCGAAAGCCATGGGCGACTGCCCCCAGCCAGCAGGACCCTGGGACGCATGTTTTTTAACCACACTAAAGGCAGCCACATGAACCTGAGATGCTTCACTGTTGATATTTACGTCTGCCGCATCTCTTCACAGTGCTGTTTTCTTATCTCTCCCACAGGAAAAGACAGGAGGAGGGATGTGACGTGTGTCCAGCCCACCTGGGGAGGGACTGCTCCAGCTGAGGAACCGGGGCTGGGGCTCCGCAGCCTTGATGGGTTGGCATTTCCCAAGGGCCATGGCCTAACAGGAACAAAATCCAGGAAGTGGCCTCACAGAAGGGCCACAGCTGTGCTCAGGAGCCGACAGGACAGGGCAGCACCTACCTGTCGAGCACGTAGCCCAGGGCCTTGTGCCGGATGCCGGAGTACACCGAGGGGCTTGTTTCCCAGGCCACCAAGTTGGACGCGTCATGGAAAAGATGGATGTTCACCAAGTCGAAGGCACTGTAACCGAGAGAAAAGGACCAGGTGACCAAGGGCCACGCCTGGGGCCCTCCCTGCACCCCAGGAGCACGTGCGCCAGCTCACTCCCCAGCCGGAGCCACCTGCACCCCGGGAACCTGCCAGCCCTCCTGCCTGGCTTCGGTCGCTGCGGGCTAACCCAGAACTTCAGTTACGTCCTCAGTAAGTCCTCACAAAAGCAGGCAGCCTGGCCAGTAAACCTGAGCTATTTTTCTTTAAAGAGAAGGACTTGGATGGGTCACAGAACTCATTGCAGCTGTGGGCTAAGCAGAGAGGAGGAGGACGAGCCTCTCCCAGCCTCAGCCTCTGAGACCCACATGCTGCACCACAGCCCGAGGAAGCCCCTCAGCAGTCCACGGGCCCACCATGCCCGTGGACTCAGGAGGCTGGACTCTGGGAGTCCTTGGCCATCCACCGTCCCCTGGGTGCTCACTGCCACGCTGAATCCTCTCAGGACACTGGCATCCGACCACGCCTCTCTCCTCAGTGGTTACCACGGAGGTAGCCTGGCAGGTCTGCGCCTCCTTCCTCCAGCCTGCGGTCACCAGACCCCACGGCCCGACGACCCCGCCCCTGGCCCTGCGTGCCTGTCCCACACTGTCCTGGGGCTGGTCCCTGAGACCAAGGGCACAGGGCAGCAGCGGTGGCTGGTCACCTTCTGGATCAGGTCACCAGGGACTGTGGTCCCTCTGTCTCCCTTTTGCTCATCCCATTCTCTGGACTCTGTTCTATGCAGCCCTAGTCAGGCTACATGAGATGGGGGTGCCCACCCAGGCCTGGTGTAAGCTCTGCAGAGCATCCTCCGGACCTAGGTGGCCAAGAGGCCAGCAGCCCCACAGGACATGGGCCAGACCCCAGAGGGGTCACAGAAGCCACAGCCCAGGCAATGGTGCCTCTCGGGCTGAGAGTTGAGGGTGGTCTGTCCCACAGCAGCAGACCTACAGGCAGCCAGCTTCAGAAAACCCTGGGAGGAGAGCTAAAATGAAGGACCAGGCAAGCACACCCCGGGGCAGGTGGGAAGCCAGGTGGAAGCCATGGTAAGAAGCCAGGAACAGCTTGTTGCTGTCCTGGCTCAGCTGAAGAGCTGGGGTTTCACTACGGGAAGGAGTGTCCACAGGAAGCCCAGCCCAACCAAGTGCAGACGGGGCTGCTGACTCCTGACAACCATGGCTGCCAGACCACATTGCATGGCTGGACTTGGCAGCCTGGGGCCCACCAGGAGGTTCCCCGCCAGCTCGTCCCGCAGCAGGCTCTGCACATGGAAGCATCTGCTCAGGAAGGGACCCGAGGCCTTCGGCTAAGTCTCCATTTGTGCCAAGCACCTGGACTTACGGGAAAGAGCAACCATACTGCATCATGCGCCATCACCAGCAGATGAGGAAGGTCAGGCAGTGACACGCAGGGTCCCCATTCAAAATGGCGGGGCTTTGGAAGAGACGCCCGCAACACAGCACCCGTGCAAGATACAACATGAGGGCAAAAACACAGAGAACCCCAAAGCAGAGACAAACGGCCCGACGCAGCGTAACCTACCAGTCAGCGATGCACCACCTCGTCCGGATGAAGCCTTTTCTGGACCACTTGCACTGAAACACAAAGGCCACAGAGTGAGCCGCAGGCAGGAGGGAGCGCCAGGCGCCCGCCCGAGGAACTCTGCTAGGAGGAACTGGAAGCCACTGAGCAAGTGCGCCCGTCTCCCAAGCCCTTCCCCCCATGCCCACCCAGCAGCACCACAGAGCGCAGGTCTTTCCACAGCTCTGGGAGCAGGGCAGCTATTCATGTGCACGGCCGCCCCAGGCAGTGCGTGTGCCATGTCTGAATGTGTCCCTCAAACTCGCTGAGAGGCGGCACCTCTGAGCAGTGACTAAGTCACCAGGGCTCTTCCCTCCAAAACTGTTGCTGCACTTATAAAAGGGCTTGTGAAGGGAGTCTGGTCCCCGTGCCCCTCTGCCACATGGGGACGCAGCCTCACCAGACACCACACCTCCCAGTGCCTGGATCTTGGACTTGCAGGGCCCCAGAACCTGAGAAGAGAGTCCCTACTGTTTACAAACCACCAGGCCTGGGCATTCCTCAGACACCTGCTGACCAGGAAGGTGGCTGACTAAAGACACTGGGTGCTGACTTCTGCCACAAGTTCTCTCCCTCCCTAAAACACTTTGTCCTACAGTCCAAGGGGAGGGTCACTGATTCCCCTCACGATCCTCTTGTTGGTCCAGAAGGGAGGAAGGCAGCACAGAGACCACAGAGCACAGAGGAGCGGGAAGAGGCTCTGCACGGGGCAGAAGCTAGCAGAAGCTGGACAGAGGGGCTGGGCCTGTGCAGCCTGCCCCAGCATGCTGACCAACTCGGGCTTGTGCTCATGTGGGAGGCAAGGTGTGAGCAGCAGCCTGGCTGTCCAGTAGGATCTGCAGGACTACGGAAAGTTCTGGGCCTGGGCTGCCGAGCACTAGCAGTGTGTGATGGAAGACTGAACTTTAAACCCCTCATCTTGATTTCAGTGTCAGGAGCCGTGCAGAGCAGGGTTGCCTTGTGGCGTCATCCACTGTGGGCGTAGGCATCCTGCCCACAAGAAGGAGCCCCTCCTGCAGCCCACCTCATGAGAACCACGTGAAGAAACGCTGCAGGGGCAGTGGAAATGACCTCTCTCCTCCAGCCAGCCCTGCCAGCATGGTGGAGTCTGCACTGGCCACAACCGAGGCCGGGAGCCTGGAGCAGTCGACTTGGAGACGGGGAGGGTAGGGGAGCCCTGAGGTGCTCGTGGTGTCTCTCAGGAAGGCACTGGATGAAGGGTGATGACGGGGCCTCCTCTCCCATGCCGGGCCGCCCAGTGTAGAGGACTGTGTGGGGCTCAGTGTCCATCACTGAACACGCTCCCTGAGTTGAGGACAGGTCCAGAGAAATGGGCTCCAGGCAACTCTGCAGTTGGGACTTTACTTCTTTATTCAGTAGAAAGAATTCACTGGTTAAAAACATAGCTCTCCCCTTGATCTCGCAGCTCTCTCAGACACGGTGCCTATTTCTTCACACTTCCTTGGACAAGAACTGTCCAATGCCCAGTCCCATTTCTCCCATCCCCCTTCACCCTCAACAGCAGCTTGGTCCCTAATTCCAGCACTCTGCTCCAATCTTGGGCAGCCACAGCAGGATGCCCACTAGTGCCCGGGGTGCTTCAATCTTGGACAGCCACGGCAGGGATGCCCGCTAGTGTCTGGGTGCTCCGATCTTGGACAGCCATGGCAGGATGCCCATTAGCACCTGGGTGCTCTGATCTTGGGCAGCCATGGCAGGGATGCCCACTAGTGCCTGGGTGCTCCAATCTTGGACAGCCACGGCAGGATGCCCACTAGTGCCTGGGGTGCTAGGATCTTGGACAGCCACGGCAGGGATGCCCACTAGTGCCCGGGGTGCTCCGATGTTGGACAGCCACAGCAGGATGCCCACTAGTGCCCAGGGTGCTCCGATGTTGGACAGCCACAGCAGGATGCCCACTAGTGCCTGGGGTGCTCCGATCTTGGATAGCCACGGCAGGATGCCCACAAGTGCCCGGGATGCTTTGATCTTGGACAGCCACGGCAGGATGCCCACTAGTGCCCGGGATGCTTCGATCTTGGACAGCCACGGCAGGGATGCCCACTAGTGCCTGGGTGCTCCAATCTTGGACAGCCATGGCAGGGTGCCCACTAGTGCCTGGGTAAATCCATGATGGGCTCCCTGGTCCAGAGCCCCATCCCTGTTGAGGCTCCTTCCTCTGGACGAGTCATTAGTGGAGGGGTTTGTCTGCTTCTGAGGCCCCCACTTGCTCTGCCAAAGTAGGCCATCACATCTCATGTGGAACCAACATGGAATCTTCCAGTGGCCCGACAGCTTCGCCACCTCCTCCACCTCAGCCAAGCTCAACATCACCCATGGCCTCGCACTCGCCCCACCCCAGCACCTCTATGACACTGAGCACAGCATGGCCGCCTCTCCCGCCAGCACACAGCTCCACAAGGCAGGAGCCGCCGCCTTCCCTGCAGCATCCAGAGCCCCGGTGTGCACAGGGCGAGAGCACGCGCAGCTGGATCACAGCACAGAAAATCATGCTACAACCCATGACATTCTGCCACTCTCCAGCCTGTGGCCCTGAGGTTTTCCCATGTGTCTTGGGGTCTGGACTGGGATGCAGCACTGGTCCTTCCCGAGACTGTGTGTGTGATAGTCACACCCGCAGCGTCCCAGGTACCCTTGCAGGACCTGAAAGGTCGTCAACATGGTGTTGCTCTCATCTCGCCAGGGAGGAGCCTAGGGCCCAAAGACCCTGACCCACCCTGGAACACCAGCTCTAGGAGAAAGGAACAGACCTAGAACCCACGTGTGGCTTCCCTTCCCTCTTCTGGCCCAGCCTAAGAACTCAGGAATGCACACCCCCAACACGTGTGTGTGTGTGTGTGTGTGTGTGTGTGTGTGTGCGTGCGTGCACGCGTGCGCATGCATGTGCACCCCAAAGGAACACATACCCCAAGTCATCGATAGTGCAGGTACCTTTCTGAAGGAGACCCCCAGTATGGCCTCCCAGAGTACTCCCAACAAATACACACTCGCAAACACAGGCATGTGCAGATGCACACACGAGCGCTCATGCACACACAGGCAGGCAGGCCTGTGCTCAGGGCGCATGACTGGGAGGCAGAGATGCTCAGGACCTCAGGGACCCCTGGAGTTGCTTGGGCCACTGCAAATGAAACCATATGCATGGTTGGGGCTGGGGTTCCTCAAACATCTGATGGGTCTCTTCCCTTCCAGTCATGTTCCAGAACTTTCTGGTCACTGACCATCTTCTGAAACCTTTGGTCATGGACTCCTCAGACCAGAAGGGGACAGTGGCAGCTCCATGCTCCTGGGCTGGCTGTTCTCTGGCTCTTGCGTGGGCTCTCTGCTCTCAGAGAGGCTACTACTGCGTGGAGGTGAAAACCACACTATACCTGGGGGTGGAGGGGCATCTCTCACTCGCCAGGTGCAGCACCTGCTCAGTCCCTGTTAGCGGGGTCCCTGAGCCAGCAGATGGGCTGCGAGCGCAGGCGGTCTCATCTACTAAGAGATAACATAAATCGCGCTGGAGGAGAGAGGGCTGTGGGGAGGTTATCGCATGCAGCCCTGCTGTGGACGGCCTGCTCAGAGCATTAGTGGAATTAATTCATCTCTCACCAGTGCTTGCAGCAGGGCCTATGATCTATGGTAACAACCAATTTCTCACTACGGGCAAGGGGAAAAAAATGACTCGCCCCGATCGACTACACAAATCTGCTTTTTAAAAATGGCCTCACATTATCTGGAGTGTTGCTCCCAGAGGCGTCATTTGAAATTCATACCGAGCCAAAAGCACCCATAAATCAACAGGGAAAGTTTTGTTAGTTTTAGATGCAGTGGGCTGTAATTATTTGGAATTGCATTATGCCTCCATCACGGTAATTACATTTAGATTATCCTTAAGTGATGGTAATAAAAGAAAGAGAAATCAGTCTTAAACTAATTCCCTCCCCCAAAATGTGCTTGAACACAGCGAGAGGCCTGGCAGAGGGTGTGCGAGAGGCGAGCCCAGGCAAGCTGCACGGCTCTGGCCGAGGCCCGTCCCCAGCCGTGCCCCTGCACAGCGAGCCCTGGGATCTGCCCTCCATGGCGCAACTCGTTTTGTACGTTAAAAAGTACCTACTAACAGAGCATTAGAGCTTGTGGATTTTAAGATGAGCTTTCCCTTCTATAACTGCCAGGGTGAATGGAAACGCAAATCCGTTTGCATACGCCAGGCGTACGGGCAGATGCACAGGACAAGCCAGCTTCCCACACGGCGACCCCAGGAGAGCCAAGGCCTCCGCACGTCCAGCACCGGCCGCTGCAGGGTCTGCCCGTCAGCTGACCGGAGGGTATGGACAGCAACTTGCTGCTTTCCAGCTGAAGACACCCTTCCTTCCGGTGAGAAAACACCGGCGTGTGGTCACAAAGGCCAGGGGTGGGGCAGGTGGCCAACACACATGCTGACCCTCTAGCAATGCAGCTGAAGGCGGGATGAGGGGACACAGCAGCTGGGAGCCCCGTGTGCCGCCAGAACAGAGGAACCTCCCGCGCCTGCCAACACGCACATGTGGACAGGTGCGAATGTGCAGCGTGGTCACACTGGTGGGGACAGAGCACACGGCACACGGCCGCGGGCTCTGCGGTCTCTCTCACGGACACACATGCAAGGCTCGGGCGGAGAGCAGGTGCCATGTTCAGGAGAAGACCCCGCCGGGCAGAGAGGGTGAGTGAGGAGCTCCGTCTGCAGCGGGGATGGTCCCGTGCTTGTGCCCCGCTGCTCTCAGCCTTGACGGTCCAGGGCATCCTCTGGGGTCTGCCGCCCTTTTCTCAACACTTGAGGGAGTTTAAAGTAGTATTTGCAGAAGAAAGTTGCGCAGAAAGATCCTTGAATTGCCTGGGGGTTGGGGGGCTGCTCAAACGCCCTCCTGCTGTGTCCTGTGCCCAGCACTGTCACCTTCAGTCCATCCTGCCTCCATCTGAGATGACAGCCCTGGTCAGTGCCTCCGGTGGGCAAGGGCCACTCTGGGGTGGACAGAGGCCTGAGGTCAGCTCTAACCCAGCTCAGCAGCCAGCTTCTTGGCCCAAGCCAACTGTGATCCATGTCGGGCCATCCGCAGAATGTCGCCACATGCAGGGAGAGGCATCGTGACACACAGATGTGGCTGTACCTTGAGGAGGTCCCAAAACTTCCTGCCATCCCCCTGGAGCCACAGGACACTCGGTGCAGAGGGGGTGAGGGAGCAGAGCTGAGGGCCAGGCCCAAGGCAGCTGAGGACAGCAGGCTGGCGGCTGACACTGTGTCCTTGGCCTGGGAGGATGGATGAGGAAGCCGAGCCACAGGGTGACACGAGTGCCCATCCTTCACAGAGGCACCTCGATCCCGTCACTCGAGGAGCGGCCATAAAGCAAGTTAATAAAGTCGTGGCCTTGCTGAAAATCAGCTCCACAGGCAGGCAGGCAGGCAGGCAGGCTGCTGCAGTGCGCCCCTCACAGAGGAGTCCAGAGCAGTCGTCCCGGGCCGAGCTGATGAGCCGGGCCACGGCCGCCGTCAGAAGGCACCAGAGCTCAGTTTCCACCTCAGCACCCTAATGCTTCCGTTGAGGGAATTTAACAGGTGACAGAGGGGCAAGTAAGAAATGGTGTCAACACGCAAATCACACAGCTCAGGTGGCTCCAAAGATGACGGCTCTCAGTGAGTCTTGCTAAAAAATAACAGAATTCAAAACCGTGTGTGCGGTCCAACAGCTTCACTAACAGCACGCGAGAGTAAAGGAAATACACCAAAAGAGGACCCAGAGGAGGCCCGCCCGCGTTTGTGAGTCGTCGTATCTGGGCGGCGAGACAGTAAACAATGTCCTGACTTCTCGATTCCTAAGCCCTCCTCCAGGTGGGGCGGGCGCCACGGTGGGGACGTGTTGCTGAGCCGCCGGCCTGGCCATCACCAGCTCCGCGCTGGCTGCTTGTTCCTGCTGGCGGGTGAGGCCCAAGGCCTAGTCTGCGAGTTGGCACCGGGAGGGGGAGAGGCACACCATGCACACAGTCCCCAGGCCAGGGCACGGGTGCCTGCCGGCCACTGTACTGGTTGTCCCTGCCAGCCCAGCAGCCCTTCACACCTGGGTGTGCGACCCACACTCACCAGGTGAGCCGAATGATGCTTCTCTGTATCTCTGGGGAAGGACCTTTTGCCTGGAAATGGTGACTGCAGAATTTATCAGCTAACTAATGCTGGACTCCTTAAGTTCCCTCTGCCCTTGTCTAGGATATGCAGGTCAGGACCTTCCAGAAAGCCAGAATATTGGAGCAGTGACAATGGCCAGTCCGTGGGCACCGACTGTGGGGTATGACAGTTCATATCTAAATTTCACTCCTGCCTTGCTCGTTCTGAAAAAGAATGCACTGGTGAGACGCCGGCCCCCGACCCTGGCCACATACCTCGGGGAAGTAGTCCTGCGGGAACTTCTCCTTCTCCAGCATGGGGGTGCTCTCCAGCGTGTCTGAGTAGATTTCCTTGCCAGTCACTTTTCTATACTTCTTAGCTGGAAAAGACCGGAAGGATGACGTGAATCACTTCATCGCTGCACCCCATCCGACCAGCCACGTGCTGCTGGGGGCTGTGCCCCACCAAGCAGCCCGGGAGGGAGGGAGGCCCCAGGCGGGGAGCGGACGACCCTGAGTGGCTGCTCTGGGGAGGCCTGTGGCTCGTAAATTCCTGTTCCGTGACCTGGAATCTGACACTCCACTTCATTATCCCCTAAGAGCTCCCAGCCTGCAGATTTACAGGGGCTAATTGGCACCCTCTTTTAAAGCTGTGAATATATCGAAGAGGGCTGTGGAATTACCATTCACTCAGACCTTCATGTGAATTTATTTAATAACATTGATTCCCTCCCCGCACACAGCCCACATCACTCATATTCCAGGGCTGGGTTTTTATGTAAGATGGAGGGAGGGACACAGGGCAGGCGCTTTCCCCACCTGCCCGGCAGCTGCCACCCAGACCTCCCTGGAGTCCCAGAGGACATGGCTTCCCAAGCCTCCTTGGTCTGACGGAGCTTGTGGACACGGTATAGTCTGCTTCTCTCACATCCAGGACTGGGCCCTCTCCTCCTGCGGACAGGCATCCCCATGCCCCAGAGCTGTGTGACATTCATTCCTCATATGGATTCAATGAAGAGGAGGCGAAAAACACATTCCACTCATGGCAGTGGTAGCAGAGAGGCCAGGAGGGGGACAGGGACAGACACAGCCCCCAAGGCAATACTCCCAGTGACCCACCACCTCCAGTTGTGCCCTGCCTCCGAACTTGGCTGCATTGCCCATACATGAGGTTTGGGGGATATTTTAAATCCAAACCATAACATCTCATCCTTGGCCCCCCAAACCTCACATCCATCTCACAATGCAAAATGCATTTAATCCATCTCCAAATGTCCCCATAGTCTTAACAGTTCCAACATTGCTCAAAAGCCCAAAGTCTCCTCTGAGACTTAAGGGAAACTTTTAGTTGTGACCCCCTGTAAATATAAAAGAAAAACCAAGTTACATGCTTCCAACATACAATGGCTCAGAGTAAACATTCCCATTCCAAAAGAGAGGAATAGGAATATAGAAAGAAGAAATGGGACCAAAACAAGACAGAAACCCAGCAGGGCAAGCATTAAGTCCTGTTTCTCCACATTTGGCATCCAGGGCCCACGGTGGTGAGGTATGATCTCCAAGGGGCCTAGCCCCCCCCCCCATCATGGCCTTACCAATTGGAGCCAGTGTGGCTGCTCTCTTAGTCTGGTTCCACTATCTGGACTATGCAGCTTTCCTTGGCAGACATTCCACATCCTTGCATTTCTTAATTCTGGGAGTTTCCACTGCAGCTTTGGCTTCACCCCTACAGCTTCACAAATCCCTGCAGGTAGCCTCCTGAGCCTACCTGCAGGGATTCTGACCCTGTGACATGTTGCCTGGTCCCCTGGCTTTCCTTTGAAATCTAGGTGGAAGATTCCACAATCCCTTAACTCCAGCATTTTGCATTTCTACAAAATCAGCACCAGGTGGATGACGCCGATATGTGCCACTAGACTGAGCAGTAGCCGGGCCCTCAGTGACCAGAGCTGCAGTAGCCTCTGGGTGCCTGGGCAGCTTGGCACAGTGAAATGAGTCCTGGGGGAACAACTTCTTAGGTATTCCAGTGTGAGCAGGGTACCCCATGGCTTTTTCTCAAAGCAAACTTTTTCAGACATTTTCCATGGTTATACTTTGGAGCCTGCAATGGGTGGGGTCTTACTAATTTCAGAACTTCCCTCACTGAATTCTTTCTTTTGTATCTGTGCAAAGCATTTAACTTCTCTTCAACACCCGCATCTTTCTTGGTCCCGATTTTACACACACTTTTCTGACCAAACTGCAAATTTAAAAAATCTTTCTGCTCTGTTCCATTTTCATGATAAACTTGCTTATAAGCCAAGAGCAATAACCATGCCACCATCTGAATACTCCACTGCTCTGAAATTTTCTCTGCCAGGTTAGTCCATCACCTTTAAATTCAGCCTCAGAGTCTCAGGACAAGGGCAAAATGTAGACAACTTCTTTGCCAAAATAAAATATGCCTGGGCCCTACTCCATTTCCCTATCAAGTCCTCCTTGCCCTCTGAAACCTCAAGAGCACAGTCCTTACTATCCACATTCCTACTGGCATTCTGGCCTGAGCGCCCACAAGAATCACCATTAAGCTCTGCTTACAACATTCTATGGCTTCTCCAGCCTGCATCTCCAAACCTTTCTAGATTTTTCCAGCAAACCAGTTCCAAAGTTTTCCAAACTACAAGGTCAGGCTTAGACACCGTGTAAATCCTACTCCTGCTACCAATTTCAGTCCTAGTCAGCTCCTTCATCAATGTGACCAAAAAACCTGATGAGCACAACTTCTAGAGAAAGAAAGCTACTATGTCCTTACTGGTTTTCTGCCTGCTGGATCTGCCCATTTCTGACAGAGGGTGTTGAAGTCTCAGCTATAATAGTAAGTTGAGTTTCTCTATTTCTCCTTAGTGGTCTATCAGTTTTTGTCTTATGTATTTTGATGCTCTGTTACATATGATGCACATACACATTAAGGATCATTATGTCTTCTTAGAAAACTGACACCTTTATCTTTATGTAATGTCTCTCTTTATTGCTGATAACTTCCCTTGCTCTGAAGTTTAATATGTCTGAAAGAAGGAAGGATGGGGACAGAACTTGACAGAGGAAGGGAGGGAGACAGAAACTTCTCTCAGTGGTGTTATGGTGTAACATTCTCCCTCTCTTCCATCTCTTATGTGTCTTTGTGGGTTTCTAGTAGACAGCAAATAGTTGGATGTTTCTTATCCACTCTGACACTCTGTCTTTTAAACCACTCACATTTTAAGTGGCCATAAATATACTTGGAGTAACATCTACCATAGCTGTAACTTTCCTATTCATTGGCTTTGTTCTTTGTTTCCTTTTTGTCTTCCATTCTTTTTTCTGTCTTCTCTGGTTTTCATTGAGCATTTTATATAATTCTATTCATTTAAAAAATTTTGTGGTTGTTATGGAGTTTGCAATGTACATTTACAACTAACACAAGTTCACTTTCAAAAAACACTATATTCCTTCGTGAGCAGTGCCAGTTCCTCATAACAGAGTATTTCCACTTACTTCCTCCTCTGCAACAATTCTGACACTCATTTCATTTATCCATAGCTACAGTCAGGCAATACATGTTGCTGCATTACTTTGAACAAAAGTTATGTAGTTAAAAATAAGGGAAACCACCTCTTACTTTACCTTTGTTTATCCCTCTCCCATGTTCTTCCTTCTTTGTGTGAACCAGAGTTTCAGTACTCCATCACTACTTTCTGTCAAGTTTTTGTCCCACATCTCCTTCTTCTATTGGGTTCTGTCCCCACCCCATCCTCCTATTGAGTTCTGTCCCCACCCCATCCTTCTGTTGAGTTCTGTTCCCCTTCATCCATTCTGTTGAAGATCTTGTAATATCCCCAAAAATCTACTGGTGATAAATTCGTTCAAGTTTTGTTTGTCTGACAAAGTCTTTATTTATCCTTCAACTTTGAAGATTTATTTTGTGGAATACAGAATTCTAGGCTATTTTTTCCTTTTAATGCTCTAAATATTGCACCCCGCTCTTCTTTCTTTCTTTCTTTTTTTTTTTTTTGCGGTACCGGGGATTGAACGCAGGGGCGTTCTACCTCTGCGCTATGCCCCCGGCCCTATTTTTTATACTTTATTTTGAAACCAGGTCTCACGAAGTTGCGGAGGGCCTCACTAAGGGGAGAGAGAGAGAGACAGAGAGAGAGAGAGAGAGAGAGGAGAGAGAGAGACAGGGAGAGAGAGAGAGAGCGCGCGAGCGTGTCCGCTGAGGCTGGCCGCGAACCCGGATCCTCCGGTCTCCGCCTCCCAAAGTACTGGGATTACAAGCGTGCGCCACCACGCCCGGCCCCACTCTTCTTTCTTGCGAGGTTTCTGAGTTGGAAGCCAATGCGATTCTTACCCTTGTTCCACCACAGGTAAGGTACTCCTTCCTGCTTTGCCCCTGACCAGCTGCTTTCACGACGTTCTCTTCCATCTTTGATGTTCTGTGACTTGAGTGCCTTGGGACAGACGCTGTGGCGTTCGTCCTGCTTGCTGAGGATGTCCTTGGTGCTTGGATTTGTGGCTTGGCTCTGCTATTAATTCGGGAACGTTCTCAGCCATTGCGCATTGAGCGTTTCTTCTGTCCCTCCCACTCTTCCTTCTGGCAATCCCCGTCAAGCATGCTGCGCCTCGACACTCTTCTTTTCCAGGTTCCTGGTCTCTTCTCAGCTGGCGTCTCTGCTCAGTACCATCTCTTTCTTTCTTTCTTTCTTTCTTTTTTTTTTTTTTTTGCGGTACTGGGGATTGAACCCAGGGGCGTTCTACCTCCGCGCTACACCCCCGGCCCTATTTTTTATACTTTATTTTGAAACCAGGTCTCAAGAAGTTGCGGAGGGTCTCACTAAGGAGAGAGAGAGAGACAGACAGACAGACAAACAGACAGACAGGGAGAGAGAGCGAGAGCGCTGAGGCTGGCCGCGAACCCGGATCCTCTGGTCTCCGCCTCCCAAAGTACTGGGATTACAAATGTGCGCCACCACGCCCGGCGTAGTACCATCTCTTTCTGCATTAGAGTCCTGAGCATGTCAGCCGTGTTGTAACTTCCCGGTCTCATCATTCCAAGGCTCTGCCATTTCTGAGTCTGGGTCAGGGGCTTTGTGTGCCTCTTAGGTCTGTTTTTACCTTTCAGCAGGCCTTGGAATTTTTTGTTGAACTCAGAACATGAATCGTTGGTTAACAGAAACTGAGGCAGACATGCCTTTAACTTGAGCTTCATGTTCCTCTGGCTGGGGTCTGGCCTTGTCTACTGTCTGCAGGGGTTGTGGGTGCCAGACACTAAATTGTCCTCCACTGTCCTTGTTCCCATCTCCTCTGCCTGTGGATTTTCTGTAAGACGCCCTCTCAGCAGTCTGCTTCGCAGGCCTCTCAGTTGCAAGACCTTGCTATTGAGATGCAGAACGGGTGTGGGGTCGCAGTCTTCCAGCAAGCCTGCGCCCTGGGCTATGACCTACACAGGTGCTTCTCAGCACCCACCCCCACCTCAGGTGGGTGACCAGGGGGGCTGCTGTGGGGCATCTCGCTTTCCCAGGTAGATGGGCCCAGATAAGACCCCAGCAGGCTGCCCTGCAGCTCCCTTGCAGGCAGCCAGGGGAAGAGGAAGGGACTTGAGAACACGGAGGGCTCCTGGAGGTGAGAATCACAAGCCATGAGTCCTGGGGCTTTTCTCTCCCAGCTAGTCCATGCTCAGTGTCCAGCACTTAGTTCCTGTCAAGTGCCCCGGCACTTGCTGACTGCAGGGCAGCTCCTGCTCCGGGGAGGCTGTGGCCCTGTGCCCGCCTGTCTGCTCTGTCAACAGTTTGCCCTGGTGGATCTGGGCTACTTGCGGTTAGCTTAGCTTTCTTCTTGTGAGAATAGGCATCGTTCCTTCCGAACTTTTCACATGTTGGACCAGAAACTGGAAGCCCCCTGCATCCTTTTTATCTGTATCTTTGGGTACTCCTTAAATTTCTGACTAGGTTCTTACTTTTTAAATTCAGGCTATTATTTTTTAAAAGTTTCTTCAAACTTCTCACAAATTCTGGATTGTTCTGCTGTCACTCAACTCAAGCCAGAAGAGTGAGTGCTGTGAAGAGCAGGAGCAGGCGGCCTGCCCCGGCCTGAGACCCTGCAGCCACACGCCTGCGTGGACGTGCTGTGAAGACCAGGAGCAGGTGGCCTGCCCCAGCCGGAGACCCCGCAGCCACACGCCTGCACGGACGTGCTGGGCAGGGCCACCACGAGCACCTGCAGAGCTCAGACATATTCCAGAAACACACGCATGCTGTTCACCACTGTCCGTCCCGACCCCGTCTGTGCCATTCTGACCATGTGGAAGCCCCTGGGGAAGGTCTGCCTGGAGTTACACATACATCTAAGATACAGTTTTCAATAAACTGTAGGTTGGCCAGCTTGGTTGATTTCACTTAGTAATAAAACATAGAAAAGAAAGTTCTCCTGGTCTGGAGCCTCTCGGCATACAATGTTCTAGCGGCTGATCCCTGTCCCGCTCCTCTTCACCTGGGGCACGCCGTATCTCAACATCTGTGGCTGCTGCGGGGTCTACAGTCTACAGAGGTGGGAGAGCAGCCCTGGCCACCTCATACTGCCTCATACTGTTCCTCAGTGTGTGTGTGTGTGTGTGTGTGTGTGTGTGTGTGTGTGTGCGCGCTAGGGGTTGAACCTAGGGGCATTCCACATCCGAGCTGAACCCCCAACCCTTTTTAATTTTTATTTTGCAATAGGGTCCCTGTTCCTCAGTGGCAATGCCAGGTGCTGGGATTTTACAGCACCTAAAAGCCACGGGAAGCAAGGCAGTGGGCACCACCCTGCTGCCAAGGCCCGCCTCCACGGCGAGGTGGCCACTGGCCGAGCACGCGATACACGGAGATGCTCGGTGAGCCAAAATAAGGAATGTAAACCAACTGGCATATTAGCTGCAGTCCACAGTTATTACAAGTTTAATGACATTTCAAACTGATAGCGCTTGCTCAGACCTGCATGGAGTCCAGGAGGGGCCACGTGCAACAGGAAAAGAGGAGGTCACGTGGACCGCACACTCGCGACCATCCCACAGGCCAGGGGGCCCGCTGATACCCCCTGCCCGGGTAAAGGTGGTGACAGGTGGTGGGGGTCCCAGACCATGCGGGCGATGGCACCGCCATGAGACAAGGGCACGTGGCGTCTCCACAGCCACAGACGTGCTCCTGCCCACCGTTCTTTCTGAAACGTGCAATCCTCTCGTCCTGTTTTCCTCACATTTGATGGAAACAGACAGAAATCTCTTCCCTTGTCCCCTGACCGTCTACGAAGCAGAGCGGGAGAGGTGGGCTTGGGGTACCGCAGCCGGCGGGGTCCTCCCCACTTCAGCGAGGCTGGGGAGCCAGGTTTCCACAGGAGGCCATGGTTGAGGATGCTCGCGAGGGCCGCCAGAGCGAGACCACAGAGGCCCTCTCTCAGAGACACAGCGGAGACCGGAGAAGCCCATCCCTGGGGGCAGGCTGAGAGCCCAGCGGCAGCCGGGAGTCTTACCTTTAAAGTCAAACTGGTAGATGCTTTTTAAGGATTCATGAAGAAAATAAAAGCTTCCTAGTGCCTGTAAGAACAAAAAGAGACTGGATCAGAAGCTGCTGCAGGGAGCACTCCTAAGTGAGGTTTGAACGATGAATGATAGCAGCTCCCTCCACTGGAGCAGGAGGCTAACGAGCTGATCGCAGTGACACCGAGGCCCCCGAGAGCCAGCAGTGCCCAGCGCCCCAGGCTCAGTGCGGAACTAAAGTGGGAGGCCCGGGGCGAGGGCCCCACTGGAGTAGGCCTTTCCAGAGCTCTGCCCCTCAGCTTCGTCCCCGGCGGGCTCAGCCAACCCCGCACGTGGGCCCGCTCCGACCAAGCTGCAACCCCATGCCCAGAAGCCGCTGAGTTTCCTCATTGCCCCGAATGTCTTCCACACCTCCCCACCACACACACACACACACACACATATGCCCGCGCACACACACACACACACGCGCGCGCACGCACACACACACACACGCACACTGGAGCTCTGGGGACGTTTGTTGGCTTGGGTGGGACTGTGGACACACACTGTGGGCAGCCATGTGGGAGGAGAAGCATCCACATCAGGGTGTGGTCTGAACCTGCTGAGGGACACATGTGGGCCAGGGCAGGTGTCCCCGCTGGGGTCTTGGCACTCGGGCACTGGCTCCACGCCACAGAAGGCTGCCCACCTCCTTGGCGGGCCCAGCGAGAGCGGCACAGCAGGCCGGCGGCCAGGGATTCTCCAGGTGACTAGAGGCTCAGGCTTTCCCTGCACCCGGCCGGCCTCCATGGCCACCAGTTCAAGCAACGGGCGAGGGGCCGGAGCCAGGACAGCACTTACTTCCTTGAGCACTTGCATTCAAAAGGTGATCTAGCAACACACAGAAAACCTTTCCAAGTCCTGTAGTCCTACCCAGAGGACAGGGGACCTCAGGATGGAGCCACGAAGCCCCAGGATGGTCCCACGGCCATGCTTCCTGCTGCCCTGGACGCATGGAAACCCCGCAGGCACCATCCAACCACTTGTTCCTGTTGCTCTGTGTACTCGCGTGGCCTTCCACCTGCCGTCCTGTGTCCAGGCTGGCCGTCCTGGTGTAGGGAAGGGCTTCATCCCTTCCTCTCCATGTCACTGTGCCTCCGCCTTCCCCGGATCTCACTCTGACACACTCCCACCAGCTCCCTTCTGGCCCCACGCCTGGCATCCCAGGAGGTGCCATCCACGCCTTCCCTCCCCACCCACATCCCACCACCCAGCCTCTCTGCTCATCGAACCCACGGCTGCCCCAGGAAGACTCCAGGGCTTCCTGCCGGCCCTGGAGCTGCCTCTGCCACCTCTGCACATAGCTGCAGCAGCCAGGCTCCTCTGCACTGTGGCCAGCGGCCAGTGGGGACTCACCAACGCAGCGTGCCTGCACCTCTCACCGCTGGACTCAGGAAGAAGGACTGGGGTAAGGTCAGGGGTACCCTGTCAGAAAGTAATGTCTATCCCTAGGGGCGAAGCAGTGGGCACCTGCTAGGAAATAGGGCATTCCCTGAGGAGCAACCACTAAACAAGAGGACGGAACTCAGCTGCTGAAGCAGGGTCTGTGTGGCCCTGGACACCAAGACTGAGTCTATAACCATCGTGCGGTAGGAAAGGAACAAGTGCACATTCTGCTCCATGGGGGAGGGCTGGGGAGGATGTAAGCACCTGTGCAACATGAGCTGCACACACACACTGCACCCACGTGGACCTGCTGAAGGCAGGACACCCTTAACCTGGGGCACCTGTGCATGTGCACGCACACACGTGTAAACACACTAGTGCCTGGTGAAGGCAGGACACTCTTAACCTGGGGGCACCTGTGCATGTGCACGCACACATGTATAAATACACAAGTGCCTGGTGAAGGCAGGACACCCTTAACCTGGAGCACCTGTGCATGTGCACGCACACATGTATAAATACACAAGTGCCTGGTGAAGGCAGGACACCCTTAACCTGGAGCACCTGTGCATGTGCACGCACACACGTGTAAACACACTAGTGCCTGGTGAAGGCAGGACACTCTTAACCTGGGGGCACCTGTGCATGTGCACACACACACGTGTAAACACACTAGTGCCTGGTGAAGGCAGGACACCCTTAACCTGGGGCACCTGTGCATGTGCACGTATACCCGTGCACCCACATGGACCTGGTGAAGGCAGGACACCCTTAACCTGGGGCACCTGTGCATAAGCACACACACACACGTATAAATACACGAGTGCCTGGTGAAGGCAGGACACCCTTAACCTGGGGCACCTGTGCATGTGCACACACACACGTATAAATACACGAGTGCCTGGTGAAGGCAGGACAACCTTAACCTGGGGCACCTGTGCATTTGCACACACACACGTATAAATACACGAGTGCCTGGTGAAGGCAGGACACTCTTAACCTAGGGGTACCTGTGCATGTGCACCCACATCCAGGAAGGCTCTCTGTGACCACCAGCAGCCTGCCATCCACCCTGGTGGGCATCCTTGCTTGCCTACCATCTCTCAGATGGACAGGCGAGCCCCTTTCAGGACGGATCCCGAGGGCAGCCAGCTCCTGGCCTGCTTTCTCCAGCAGAGAGGCCACCTCTAGGGACGAGGGGTCAGGGCTCACGTGCATCAAGTGACTGCGCTTCCTCCAGAGGCCAGGAGGGAAAACTGCAAGACCGTGCCCAGACAGCAGGACAGCTGCCCCGCAGTAGTGCTGCTGATGTCGATGTCGCCTCTGCCTGCCGGAGGCGAGGAAAGAACTGCAGGTGTGAAGAGGCCACTGAGGACATGTAAGCACCGCCCCACCGCCCGGGACAAAGCGGACATGGTTTTATGAGGTTTACGATAAACACATGGAAAGGCTCGCCAGTTCAGACATAGAAGCTGTAGTTCATAGAACAAGATCCACTGAACACAAAGTCACAGTTCCACCCAACTTTCTAGTGTTCACCCCCCTCGTCAGTTTGGTCTGTCATGAGACTCGGGCATCTGCGCAGAATTGTGCTGGGCCTGCTGATATAAAGTTCCCGGCTCGCCCAGGCCCTGACCACGGCACGTGTCGTCGGTGTGTTTGTCATGTCTGGGAAAACTGACTCCTTGCTTCTTTTACTAAAAACAATTAAAATACTTTTTGCATATTTGTAGACCTGACTGTAGGGAGTGCTTGTTAATTCTCCATCAGTGAGAAGCAGTCTGGTCACTGCAGGGTCTCTGCCAGGACGACAGCTGCCGGGTGGGAGCCCTGGATGCCCCTGGAGGTGGCGACAGAGAAGCCAGAGTCCCTGGCGGCGCTGAGGAGCAGGCAAAGGCCCGACTCCCTGCTGATCTGGCACGTGGCCGGGGACTGCACTGGCAAGATGCGGGCCTCTGAAGATAGGCTTGGCCTCATGGGCAGGTGCTGGCCCCGGCTAATCTGCACCTTGGCGGAGCAAAACCCTCTCATCACAGCGCTCTGCAGCAACACACAGCACCAGGATCAAGTGTCTGCAATGCCACCAAAACACGTCCTAACCTCGGCTGGAGGCACCAGCCGAATGGCCCACTGTGCCACTCTGTTTGGTTTTGAGAGTTGAATATGGTAAATGGCAGTGGACCCACCTTGCAGACGCAGAGGTCAGAGCAAGTGGGGCGGACCACAGCTCCCGCCCGGTGGAAAGGGGCCCATCTGCAGAGGCAGTTACGAGGCAGGCGTGTGGAGCGCGGGCCTTCCCTGAGGGAGCACTGCACCAGGGCTCAGTGCCTCCGGCCAGGGCAGGAGCTGTAAAGAAGGGCCACAGCACCACTCTTAGAAATCCTCCGTTGCTTTGTGTTCATGGACAAACCGGACGGCGGACACACCTCACCAAGCCGCACAAGCCTCGGCCCTCACGTTCTCTTAGGACCAACTGCGAATAGCTCCGCTCTCTGAGAGCACAGTTTAGGACATGGAGAGGCCAAGGTGACACGGTCTCCTACCACAAGGACTGGAACACCTGCCGGGCCGAGGCGGCACCGGGTCTCGAGCCTGCTCGTGCACAGTCTGCCTTGTCAGATGACAGACGCAGTGACATTCAGATCCACAGGACACGGACCACGGGGAGAAGGTGTGTCCACAAATTATAATCGCGCAACTTCAGAGCTGGTTTACACCAAAGAGGGACTCCTGCATACACGTGTGCACACACATGTGCGTATAATACATAGATGCATAAAAGTCACGCACACACATACATACGCACTCATGCATGTGCACAGGCACATGAGGGGATGCGAAAAATGAATGCACACAAAAAATGTGCCCATATGCATATGCTCATACTACACACGGGCATGCGTAACACAAACAAACATGCATATGTACACACATGCTACAAACATAGATATGACTAAGCTGGAGCTCTTAGGATATATGCATAAAAATGCAGCAGCAGTCCTCTGAAAACACTATCGTTAAAAACCCAAATGCTTAACATGAAAATGTGTCAAATTCAAAATATTCCTACAACGAAATACTATACAGCAAGGAAAATAAACAAACTAGAGCTATACTCACAAACACAGATGGATTTTCACAGAAGAAACTGAGATAAAGGAAAGTTCCTAAAACTTAATATGGCATGATACCAAGATAATGAATACAACAAAAAATAAATAAAACAAAAATGTACTGTGAAGCTGGGCGTGGTGGCGCATGCTTGTAATCCCAGTACTTTGGGAGGCGGAGACCGGAGGATCCAGGTTCTAGGCCAGCCTCAGCTCTCTCTCTCATTCTCTCTCTCTCTCTCTCTCTCCCCGTCTCTCTCTCTCTCTCTCTCTCTCTCTCTCTCTCCCCCCCTCTCTCTCTCTCTC